>CM042418.1:5272612-5360112 GCA_023634145.1 Thymallus thymallus
GGCCGTGAGGGCCTTTCACACATTGCTCATTAATCTGGACATGATTCAGGAGGGCCACGGGGAGGAGGGGGAGGGAGGGAGGGTGGGAGGGAGGGAGGGAGTGAGAGAGAGAGAGAGAGAGATGCATTATAAACACACACAGAGATGAGGAAGGAACTGACTTGACTGACTGTTCGTGGATTTATAGACTGAGAATCATGGATATATAGACTGAGAGGTGAAACGTAGGTTAAGGGGCAAATATGTTTGGATCCCTATTGGTATATGACTATGGCTATATCTGATCAAAATCAGCGAAAGTAATGTGTAATGTGTCCAAAACAGATTCTAAACAAACAAGGTTCCATAAAATTAGGATGTTAATGACTAACATTAATGACCGCTATGCTGCATACAGGTATCTGCCAAAATAAATGAAACAACATAAAGTGCCTTAATAGGGCGTTGAGCCACTACGAGGCCCCAGAACAGCTTCAATACGCCTTGGCATAGATTCTACAAGTGTCTGGCTGGACATTGGAGGCATTGGAGGGATGCAACATCATTCTTCGCCGAGAAATTCCATCATTTGGTGTTTTGCTGATGGTGGTGGAAAACGCTGTCTCAGGCGTGAGACACAAACCCACACCCTTTAAATCCCTTATGCTCCTTTGATACCCCTCTTCCAAAGTCACTGAGAGCTCTTTTCTAGCCAAGGTAGCTAAAATAATGGCCATTTTATTACATGACCCTAAGCATGGTATATTGTTAATTGCTTAATTAACTCAGGAACCACAGCTGTGTGGGAGAACCTACTTTCAATATACTTTGTAATTGTATCCCTCATTTGCTCAAGTGTTTTGTCAGTTACCTGTATTATTCTGTGTGTGAAAATAATTCACAAAGGTGAGGTGAGCTAAACACAGGTGGGAGAGGAGACTATAAATTGTTACAAAACATATATATAAAATGCAACATAGTTTTGAGATACATTTAGCTAAAAACATTATTGTGAATATACTTAATGAAACGATAATTGACAATACTTTAAGTTAACTGTGAAATGATGTAGACAAATTGTACCAAAATTAGTAATTACATTTTCATCAGAGAGGGATAAGGAAATAACATTATTTTGCAGTCCTATATGCCCACTGCTTCACTATCGTTCCGCCGGGTGTCAGGGGAAAATGACATACTTACCTGATTTGTTTGATATTAATAGCTAAGGATTATATACAGTTGAAGTCAGAAGTTTACATACACTTAGGCTGAAGTCATTAATACTAATTTTTCAACCACTCCACAGATTTAATGTTAATAAACTATAGTTTTGGCAAGTCGGTAAGGACATCTAGAAAATTATGTCATGGCTTTAGAAGCTTCTGATAGGCTAATTGACATCATTTGAGTCAATTGGAGGTGTACCTGTGGATGTATTTCAAGGCCTATCTTCAAACTCAGTGCTTCTTTGCTCGACATCATGGGAAAATCAAAAGAAATCAGCCAAGACCTCAGTTCATCTGTACAAACAATAGTACGCAAGTATAAACACCATGGGACCATGCAGCCGTCTAGGCAAGGAAGAAGCCACTGCTCCAAAACCGCCATAAAAAAGCCAGACTACGGTTTGCAACTGCACATGGGGACAAGGATCGTACTTTTTGGAGAAATGTCCTCTGGTCTGCTAAAACAAAAATAGAACTGTTTGGCCATAATGACCATTGTTATGTTTGGAGGAAAAAGGGGGAGACTTTCAAGCTGAAGAACACCATCCCAACCGTGAAGCACGGGGGTGGCAGCATCATGTTGGCAGGCTGCTTTCCTGCAGGAGGGACTGGTGCACTTCACAAAATAGATGGCATCATGAGGAAGGAAAATTATGTGAATATATTGAAGCAACATCTCAAGACATCAGTCAGGAAGTTAAAGCTTGGTCGCAAATGGGTCTTCCAAATGGACAATGACCCCAAGCATACTTCCAAAGTTGTGGCAAAATGGCTTAAGAACAACAAAGTCAAGGTATTGGAGTGGCCATCACAAAGCCCTGACCTCAATCCTATAGAATATTTGTGGGCAGAACTGAAAAAGCGTGTGCGAGCAAGGAGGCCTACAAACCTGACTCAATTATTCTGACATTTCACATTCTTAAAACAAAGTGGTGATCCTAGAATGATCAAGACTGTTGGACTGACCAGACTCATTTTTGCAATAACTAATCAATATTAAATAAAGATGATTGTTTGAAGAAATGACAAACTCTCTCTCAGTACTGAAATTTCCACGACACCGGTAGGATCCAGCATCTCCTTTCATGTGTTGAAAGGCAGGCAACCATTGAAACGTGTCTTGTGAAGTGCTGCGATGCCATCCTCCGAAGGGACGATTTATTGACCGTCACCTACAAACCAGAGCTAACCAGTCATCTCTGCCGTTCTTGAAGATATCAAGACAGCGCCTGTTTCTGGGGTTGACCCAGGCAATCAGCAGACTTCAAACCTCGTCGCCACGACGCAGGTCTTTGAACAGATCCGTAACGTCTGTTGCCAAACACCGAGCCGCATATGGCTCCGAGATTAAGGAGGGAGAACGCTGGACGGAAACACAACTGATGTTTTTTAGTGGTGCTATTTTTTCTAAGTCTGCCTGGCTGTTACAGTGCACTGTAGCAAAACCGTCTCTGGCACAATAATGTGCGTAATAGGAAAGCCATGTTTTCCAGCACATGTTTTCAGTGGGTTGTTGAGCCAGAAAAAGTATGGTTAGAAAATAGAAGCCATTTTAGCACAACATCAAAGGGAGACTGTTTATTTAGTGGCCCCTCTGCTTGTGACTGGCTGGGTGAGTGACTAGGCAGCAGGGTCCCGATCGTGGAATCGATTCAACACACCGCTTAGCCATAGAGTACTGGTTGGCTAAACCTAACTACAGTTATGGATGTTGTTTCATCAAGAAGCCACAAAGATGAAGTAAACATATGTCAGAGCTGAATTCATGTTATGTTTGCTATTTCATGCAGCCAGAGAATAGAAAGAAGATAAATAAATGATTTTGTATTCAAATTGAGAGATATCATTTATGCAAAGTAATCTTGTGTAAGTATGGATTGAGGATTAGCATTTTAGTCTGTTAGCAGATGCTCTTATCCAGAGACTTACAGTAGTGAGATGGTATCCTGTGGGAATTGAACCTACAACCTTGGTGGTTTAAGCACCATGCGCTACCGACTAAGCTACATGGGGTACCTGGGTAACATGGTTAAGTTGGCCTTGTACTGTATAAGCCAGGGCTCTCCAACCCTGTTCCTGGAGAGCTCCCCTCCTTCGCTCCAACTCCAGTAACTAACCTGATTCAGCTTATCAACCAGCTAATTACTAGCATCAGGTGTGTTAGATTAGGGTTGGAATGAAAACCTACAGGACAGTAGCTCTCCAGGAACAGGGTTGGAAAGCCCTGCTATAGCCCCCCTTACAAATAAATAAGGACATCCAAAATCCACCACATTAACAGTTTGAAGCCAGCAACGCTGAAACCAAATTCATTTTCTTTAAGAAAAAGACAAGCGCAAACACATACAGCTTCTGTAGCCTGGTCAACTGTAAAACTCACACCACATCAGACACATTAATATATTGCTTCAGCTGGATAAAACGTCTGTTTTTGGTAGTTGAAGTACCTGACCAAACGTATGTGGACACCAAAAATCATGGGTATTAATATGTAGTTGGTCCCCCCTTTGATGCTATAACAGCCTCCACTCTTCCACTAGATGCCACAAGAGCATTAGTGAGGTCGGGCATTGATGTTGGTCGATTAGGCCTGGCTCGCAGTCTGCGTTCCAATTAATTCCAAAGTTGTTTGATGGGGTTGAGGTCCAGCCTCTGTGCAGGCCAGTCAAGTTCTTCCACACCGCTCTCGACCAAACCATTTCTGTATGAACCTTGCTTTGTGCACAGGGGCATTGTCATGCTGAAACAGGAAGGGGTCTTCCCTAAACTGTTGCCACAAAGTTGGAAGCACAGAATCGTCTAGAATGGAGCGTTAAGATTTCTCTTCACTGGAACTAAGGGTCCTAGCCCGAACCATGAAAAACAGCTCCAGACCATTATTCCTCCTCCACTAAACTTTACAGTTGGCACTATGCATTCGGGCAGGCAGCGTTCTCCTGGCTTCTGCCAAACCCAGGTCTATCCGTCGAACTGCCAGATGGTAAAGCGTGATTCATCACTCCAGAGAACGAGTTTCCACTTCTCCAGAGTCCAATGGCAGTGAGCTTTACACCACTCCAGCCTATGCTTGGCATTGCGCATGGTGATCTTAGGCTTGTGTGCAGCTGCTCGGCTTTGGAAATCCCTTTCATGAAGCTCCCGATGAACAGTTATTTTGCTAACATTGCTTCCAGAGGCAGTTTGGAACTCGGTAGTGAGTGTTGCAACCGAGGACAGATGATTTTTACCACTTTGTTGCTCCTAGACATTTCTACTTCACAATAACAGCACTTACAATTGACCGTGACAGCTCTAGCAGGGCAGAAATTTTACGAACTGACTTGTTGGAAAGGTGGCACCATATGACGGCGCCACGTTGAAAGTCACAGCCCTTCATTAAGGCCATTCTACTGCCAATGTTTGTCTATGGAGATTGCATGGCTGTGTGCTCGATTTTATACAACGGGTGTGGCTGAAATAGCCGAATCCACTAGTTTGAAGGGTTGTCCATATACTTTTGTATATATAGTGTATTATTGCATGTTGAGATAAAATGAAATTAGTGAAATTAGATCAAATCTAGTCAGGAACAGTTGAATATACTTCATTCAGGTAAAAGTAAATTGGCGTGATAGCAGCATTGACGTTGTTGGTTGGCTAGCAAACAAAACTTACCGTTACACATCGTTAACTTTTGGGAAAACTGTTCCAGCCCCTTGGTAGCTATGGTTACTTCTAATAAAGCAAAATTATAGTTATGTCGGTGAAGAAGTTATGAATGAGGTGCCAGGCGGAGGCTTCTCGGTTGAACATGGACGGGCATCGGAACAGCCCTTGCACTTTTAAACCCACTCCCCCAATGACGTACAGCACCGCCACCGGGCGAAATGACATGAAACGAGTGTGTCCCCCAATGTCATGTCTATGGGTCTGGCCCTTTATAAAGTCCCCTGGCTGGTCATATATCATGGAATATTGATATGGTTCCACAACACTGCAACACCTGACATTTGATTTATAGCTTAAGGTGTTCTTTTTTTCATTCCTAAGCAGTCAACAAGGTATCAAGGGAAAATGTCAATGGTGCAGTGTGTTGGAAGTAGAGACTGACAGAGATTGGTAGAGAAAAAGGCCAGCTCAGGTAACTTTGTCTTCTTCTAATGGGTTGTCCAATGTGTGTGTGTGTCTGCCAGTGACAACATTAGTGTACATGCAGTCATCTAATTCTATATGCACTTCACACCACATGTTGAAATAAATGCACATTGCTCTATAAGAATGCCCTTTTCAGTGAGACATAGAAATAAGTCAGGCTGTGACCTCTGCTCTCTTAACATTATACAAAATCCATCACATGCGGTGTGCAGAGTAAGCATTATGCTGGATATTACAAACACAACACACTGCTAATAGTGTTCTCTCTATATACAGTATATCTTTCATTCTTTCTTTCTTCCTTTCTTTCTTTCTGTCTCTCATAAGCATGCACGCACACACACATAATACACACTACACTCAAAAGAAACTGTGTGTAGAGAGACAGAGAGATGAGGGTTTCCAATCTGGCAGAAGAACTGTCTAATCATCCAGGGATCCGTCAGACTATATAGAATCATCCTCTCCCTTCTCCCCTGTTAATGCATGTCAGACAGCTACTACCAGAATACTGTATCCATGACCCCATTTGATCAAAAACACAAGGTGGGCGTTATTATAAACAGCAACAACAACATTGTTTCTTCATTAGCTGATCATTTGAGGCTGATATTTGTCCAGAAAGTGGAGAGAAAGAGAACCATCCCTTTCCTCATCTGTGTGTGTGTCTGTGTGTCTGTGTGTGTGTGTGTGTGTGTGTGTGTGTGTGTGTGTCTGTGTGTGTGTGTGTGTGTGTGTCTGTCTGTCTGTCTGTCTGTCTGTGTGCGTGTCTGTGTGTGTGTGTGTGTGTGAGTCTGTCTGTCTGTCTGTCTGTCTGTCTGTCTGTCTGTCTGTCTGTCTGTCTGTCTGTGTGTGTGTGTGTGTGTGTGTGTGTGTGTGTGTGTGTGTGTGTGTGTGTGTGTGTGTGTGTGTGTGTGTGTCTGTCTGTGTGTGTGTCTGTGTCTGTGTGTGTGTGTGTGTGTGTGTGTGTGTGTGTGTGTGTGTGTGTGTGTGTGTAGGAGGAGAGGAGACTTTACTCTGACATTCTCCTCCACAGTAATTCAAGCAAGTGGATAACAATGGCTGCTTCTGTTGCAAATGAACACTTTAGTTGATGATGCACAAACAATCATAGAACTAAAATCACTATTTCATTTCACTCTCTAAATCTCCATCTAGCTGTAATCATGATAGTTGTAAGTTAACCGATTTGGAAAGTTCACGTGATTCCACAAGAGGGGGCTAAACTGTTGATGGAGTCTCAATATAGTCTCTCCCTTCCCTTGCCGACATACAGAACCACATAATCATTACTCATTCATTCTAACGTGCTGCTGCTTACATACACTACTGCATTTCTCCATTAGGGCACCAGGTAGGTAGTTCATCGTAGATGCCGGCAGTGCACAGGAGTGAACACAGGAGTGGCTATAAGAATCACCTAGGTTAGAACAGGGAGGTGGAAATTGATTTTTTGTGTATCTCTGCTGAAATGATCTAGGTGTCAAGGCAGTAAGGTACTCCTGAATTGGTGATGACTCCAGGAGTTTCTTGTGAGGAGAATAACTCAAAACCAGTTTCTTTAATGTGTCTAACTTAAGTCTTTCAAGACTTTGGTTAAAACTCTGGTTTTTACATCAGATGTAAGAGTAGAAAAGCTTTATTTTCACAGACAGAAAGAGCCAAGAGAGAAAAAATACTTTTGATATGTCATCGACTAAAGCATACGATGAGTATTCAAGATCTGAAGCGAATGAAAATGCTAAGAGAAAAAGATCAAATCACATAATTGACTGGTCTGCCCAAATATCTAATGTACGTGCCAAAGCTCAGAAAGAGGACATTTGCTGAAGTTATGATCCGACTGCTTCTGAGATGATATGATATGATAAAGCACAGAATGTCCCAAGACATAGGTTGAGTTCCAAATATCACCTATTCCCTATACAGTGCACAGCTTTTGACCAAGGCCCATTTAGGGAATAGAGTGCCATTTGGGATCCAACCATCAAGCAAAGTAACTTAATTAATCTTTTAACCGGTACACCAGTAGCCATTGTCAGAATCAGAATCAAGACATTACGCTATGAGTCATGGTTAGCCAACTGTTCCTGACGATGTCATCCGTAGGCACAGTTAAACACTTCCTGTGCCTCAGAAACTGGTGAAATCAAAAGGTCACAGGAGGAGACAAGCCTCAATGACAGCGACAGTACAATTCCTATTAACTGGTAGCTGGCTCGGGTCTGTTTCAGAAAGCTTGAGGTGAGTGACTGGACTAGGAAATTGAACAGTAAAGTATGTGATTCAATGAACAGAAAGGCGATAATAGCACTAAATTAGTGCTAAATTGTATGTGAGTGAATCTTTGCTAATATCATGTGCTGTATTCCTCTCTTTTGTCAAAGGCCAAAAAAGCTAATCCAGTATTTGAGACTGTAAATATGCCTTATACACCATACATGTTGTTTTCTTTCCTCGTGCCAAACACACATACATAACGCATTCAGTGTGGATATGAGCCAAAACACGACTACTGAAAACTGAACTGAAAAAAACTGAACAAGAGTGTAAATATCATTGTAAAAATATGCATTACATACATGACCCTTTCATGGACCTTATTGCCCTGTGGAATATCATGAACAGGTCACTACATCGATAATGGACAGGACAGCCCAAGCAGTGCAGTGCGACTGCAACTATTAGGTATACACAGGGTCTGTCTGGCTGAAATATGAGGACTGTGTCCATGCAGGCAGGTCTTCCTGAATGCTAAACTGAGAGAGAGAGAACCACTATGGCCTGCAACTAATCAGAGCAGAGCACCACTGTGACCTCAACCAATCAGAGCAGAGAAAAGTATGTCCTGCAACCAATCAGAGCAGAGCTACGGTGTCCTGCAACCAATAAGAGCAGAGCCACTATGTCCTGCAACCAATCAGAGCTGAGCCACTGTGTCCTGCAACCAATCAGAGCAGAGCCAGTGTGCCCTGCAACCAATTAGACGCCTAATTAATCCTGAAGGTCTTTTGTTCCGCTGAGGATTCTCTCTTTTTTTCCCCCACTGCAACACTCCATCCATCCTCTTCTCTGTTATGTCCTCTCTTACCCGGTTCAGTCAGCCCCTCATCTTTCCCTGCCACCTCTCAATGCCTCCCCCTCCTCCTCATCCCACCTCTCCTCCCCCTTCAGGATAAACGTACGTATCTGTTGGTTTAGACTTTGGGCTTGTCAGTGGAATAAAGTGGACTGAGAACACATTATGTTTTTGGGATTTCTGTATTTGTGCATCCACAAATATTTACATGAGTTGTATCTGAGAATGCATTTCTACGGAACTGCTACCCATGGATCTTTACATTAATCTTAACACCAAACAGTGCACTGCCATACAAACAGACCTCCAGCTATGAAACGTTACCCAGTCCTCAGGTCATCCAAGGACACCACGGTGATGGTCTAGCCCAGAGGGAGTGCCTTGGGTGGAAAGACTAGCATGCCCTGCCTCACTAAGGTCATTCAAAGGGCACAACCAGGCCCTCACATTTTCTCTCTGTCGTTCCTCTCTCGTGCCTGAGTGGGGGAGATAAACGGGTACGCCCAGGCACACAGGACCAATAGCCGTGATTTATCGGAAACCATTTGGTACCTGAGCGTCTATGAAATTGTAATGAACTTGATTATGCTTTAATGAAGTGTGAGGGTTCCTCAGGACTGATTACAGTACAGCCACCATGCGTGGCATAGCAGGGTCCAGGAGGGAGAGAGAAAATTGGAGGGAGGGAGGTAGGGAGGGAGGGAGGATCGAGAGAGAGAGAGAGAGAGAGAGAGAGAGAGAGAGAGAGAGAGAGAGAGAGAGAGAGAGAATAACAACTAGCTGCTGGCAGGAGAGTCAGAGTCGAGGCTAAGAGAGGTTAGTTAGAGGCGTTACGTGTTAGAAAAGGTGACTAGAGTCAACCTTACAGGAGGAAGGCTGCTAATTTCATTTCACCCTGTGTAGGGATTTTTTCCAGCCCTGGTACAAACTGCATGCTGACATGGCGGAGATTTAACAGTCTTATAGGTCATATTTTGCATAAGTATTAGACAGTTCATGACGGTTCTAACCTTTCCGTGTACAAAGTCCTTCCATTAAATGTAAAAACATTATTGTTCCATAATTTCAGGCACAAAGCGCTCCCTTTTTTTTTCTTTCAACTCCCCAGGAGTAATAACACCAATGGGGATGGGATACCGTATCAGGCTATTACAGCAACTAGAACATCCATTGAAAACAGCTAGATATTTCCTTGCTATATCCAATTAGGAGGACTTTTAAAAATAGCTATTAGACGTGCAAATGCGTGCAAATGTGCAAATGTGTAAATTAGTTTACTGTTACTGAGTCTCTAACCCTTTGATCCAAATGCACTTACAGTATCAGGTATTAGAAGTCTCTAGAAGTCATTTGTGAACAGGCTTTGACAGATTTTTGGTTGGGCACAGCAACCAAAAAGGTGGCTGTGCCCATAGGAAAACCCTTTTTTGTTCCAGGAAGAACCCATTTTTGTTTCCAGATAGAACCCTTTTTGGTTCCATGTAGATCCCTCAGTGGAAAGGGTTATACAGTATATGCAACCCAAAAGGGTTCTACCTGGAACCAAAATGTTTTTTCAAAGGGTTCTCCTACGGTGACAGCCGAAGAACCCTTTTAGGTTCTAGATGGCACTTTTTTTTCCTAAGAGTGTATAAGCATGTGAGGCAGACAGGCAGCTCATCCACTCTATAAAACTGTAACACTGTCTTATGCGTCCCATATTGCACCCTATTTCCTATATAGTGCACTACTTTTTACCAGACCCCTGTGGACCCTGGATTAAAAGAGAGCACTGTATAGGGAATAGTGGCCATTTGGTACGCGAACACTCTGCTGCAGGTGGCCTCAGGGTGTTAATCAATTTCTGTAATAATTAATTTGTTTTTTTCACACGTTCAATTCCTCTCCTCTGTTGGAGAATTTTTCTATTTCTTGAAATCGCTGCTTGCCTGGCCTAGCTTGGCCGCTGCCTTCGTTAACTTGTTGTGGCAATATTAATTAATGATTTTTGCTTCATGGCTGTTTATATTCAGACAGATTAGAAGTCAAGAGATTAGAAAAAGAAAACAATCTGTAAAACGCTCTGCGGTTGACAGGGGTCACCTTGGTGTCTCAAATCATATTCAATTTGCCGGCGTGGGGAAATTACCAGGCTAAATGAATCCATAGCCAGGCGTATCTTCTGTCTGGTAACGGCCTGCATTCAGAAGAGCTCAACGAGACCACATTCAGCAGAGGGGAAAACGTACCATACAGTTGCATACTGTAAATAAATATGTATCTGTGAAATATTAGAACATTAAAATTTAAATTAAAATATTTAAATTGCTTCTTTAGTTAAGAACATGTACAGTCAGGTCCAAAATTATTGGCACCGTTGATAACGATGAGCAAACAAGCATTTATAAAATAAATAATACACATTCTGAGCTTTAATGTATGCAAAAAGTATGTTGCTCCAATTTTATTCTGATATACTAATACAATTGAGAAAGACACTTTGTTTAACAAGTAAATACAAAATAGTCTCTAATAGATAGGTGTCAAAATTATTGCCACCCATATTTTCAATACTCCGGCACACTCCCCTTGCGAGGATTACAGCACTGAGCCTTTTTCTGTCTCAAAAAGATAGGTGTCAAAATTATTGGCGACCTTGTTTTCAATGCTTTGTGCTCCCTCCCCTTGTGAGGATAATGGCACTAAGCCTTTTTCTAAAATGTTTTATGAGATTGAACAACACATTGGGACAGATCTTAGAACATTCCTCCGTACAGAATCTTTCCAGTTCCTTGATATCCTTTGGCCTGCACTTATGGACTGCCCTCTTCAATTCAAACCACAGGTTTTCAAAAAAGTTATTATTTTGACACCAAACCCACCACAAGGAGCTCTATTTTTCGTGTCATCTGACCATAGCACAAGTTCCAATTTAATTTTGTTTGTGAGCTCTTTGCATTTGCCCATGGTGATGTATGAACAAGAGACGCGTGTTACCTCATTTTTATACCCCAGTGAAACTGGAAGCCATGGAAGACCACACTACAGTTCCTCCCCCCCAAAAATATGACTTGTTAAACAAAATATATTTATCTGAGCAATTGCATTAGTATAAAATAATATAATTCGCACATTTTTTGAGTATACAATATAAATCAAATAGAAGTTTATCGGTTGCGTACGCAGATTTGCAGGTGTTATAGCAGGTGCAGCGAAATGCTTGTTACTGTGCGGTAGAATATAGCTCAGTATTTGAATTATTTATTTTATTCAGTCTTTTTTGCTCATCTTTAACAATCATTTTGGACCTCACTGTATCTGTAATATCTACTGTTGTATGTTAAAAGTGTGTACTGACTGAGTACTGTCTGCTACTGAGAAGGATTCAACGTAAACATATTCATCATGCATAGTGGGGTGACATCCTGCTTACAAATCAGTCAATAGTGGCAATGTTGTTGTTGTTGTTGATGTTTTTTGTAAGCAGGAAGTTGCCGTCATCATGGCATCATATTTGGTGTGTTTATATAATAAAGATTTTCTGAATCACTGAGTGTACCTTCAACCAACCTTCTACAAAGGTTTAAAGATCACATTTGGTTCTTATGCATCTACGTACTTCCTCTTAGCCTTGTCCCCACCATTGTCATTCTGTCCTGCCGGTGCATTCCCTTATTCAAATGTCTCTAATCCAAGGTTAAAGAGCCGGGATGGCCGACAATGGCCCGACCAATGACCTGAAGTTGTCCTTCAGTCAGCTGAGACTGGCCCAGACTCACCCGCCAACCCCTTGCCCGCCACCCTGCCCACCGCCGTCTTTGAGATCGGAACTCTTACGTTGACTTGGCAACGCGGCAGATCTTTGTCACGGCGGTCGGAGCGACAACGGCACCGTCAGGCGAGAAGAGAGAGAGAGGGAGAGGGAGAGGGAGAGATTAAGTGGCCAATCAACCTGGGAACAAGGGGTAATCATTCCACTTAGTCATGTGACCGGAATCCTGATGCCAAATTACATTCACTTCTCTTCACTCTCTCCTCAGAGTCACACTGCAGTGGAGAAATTACACCCACCCAGACCTGCCTGGACTGGAGAGTGTTCAATGCTGTTCTCTCACTTTGTACAGTACGCACTGAGTCTCTAAGTAACCTCTTAAAGAAATACAGTTTGAGTATCTGATGCTGATACTGGCAAATTAGAATATCATTTTAATAAAAACTCTAGGAGAGTACAGAGTATATTCGAGACTCTTAAAATAGGGCTGCATTTTGTTTATATCACAAAGTAGCAATAACTTTGTAACTGATCTTAACACTGCCTTGCTTCTGATGATGGAGAACAACAACCTGCATGGTTGGAGCCTTCAGAGGTGTGCGTGTTTGTGTGTGCACCTGCGTCATTATTTAAAGATGTGTGGAGCTATGCCCGGAGTGTGAGCTGCATACCACAATACTCGACATTGGAGGAGTCTCAATATTTCATTTAGGAGCTGGACATTGGAGCTAGTCTTCAAGTTATTGTTCAGGTTAGCCTGAGGCTATCATCCTGGCGTGGTGCTGGATTCCTCTCCTCCAAGACAATACCATGTCCTTGACAAACATCCCCTTATTTCTCTCTTTCTATTGGCTCTACATTCACTCTTTCATTCTGCAAAGGTGACCTACTGTAGGTCTCTCTCTCTCTCTCTCAATTCAATTTTAAGGCTTTATTGGCATGGGGAACATATGTTAACGTTGCCAAAGCAAGTGAAATAGATAATAAACAAAAGTGAAATAAACAATAAAAAATGTACAGTAAATATTACACTCACAAAAGATCCAAAAGACTAAAATACTTTTCTAGTGTCATATTATGTCTATATACAGTGTTTTAATGATGAGCAAATAGTTAAAGGGAAAATAAATAAACATAAATATAAGTTGTATTTACAAAGGTGTTTGGTCTTCATTGGTTTCCCTTTTCTTGTGGCAACAGGTCAAAAATCTTGCTGCTGGAATGGCACACTGTGGTATTCCAATAGATATGGGAGTTTATCAAAATTGGATATGTTTTCTAATTATTTGTGGGTCTGTGCAATCTGAGGGAAATATGTGTCTCAAATATGGTCATACATTTGGCAGGAGGTTAGGAAGTGCATCTCAGTTTCCACCTCATTTTGTGGGCAGTGTGCACTTTCTTGAGAGCCAGGTCTGCCTTCGGCGGCTTTTCTCAATAGAAAGGCTATGCTCATTTGGTCAGTCACAGTTGTCCGGTATTCTGCTACTGTCTACTCTCTGTTTAGGGCCAAATAGCATTCTAGTTCTTTCTAATGTGTCAAGTAATTGTAATTCTCTCTCTCTCTCTCTCTCTCTCTCTCTCTCTCTCTCTCTCTCTCTCTCTCTCTCTCTCTCTCTCTCTCTCTCTCTCTCTCTCTCTGTCGCTCTCTCTCTCTCGACTCTAAGGTAGGAAGGTCTTTTTTTTTTTTTTTTTTCAACATTTGTTTTTTGGCAGAAATGCCTTCTGGAATATGTTAACTTTGATGTGCCTTAATAACAAACTTGTATATCTGTAAACACAAATAAAATTGTTAAATTACGCACCTAGTTGGTTTAGCCACAGAAAAAGACAGCAACCTCCCTGCTAGCCATGATTGGCTGAGATAATGAGTGGGCTGGACATGCCGAGAGATGAGTTTCGATTGGTCTTCCATATAGCATGCTTCCGTCTATTTGAGCGGGTGAGTATGTGTAGGTAATTCTGTCAAACGCAGCTTTAAAAAAAATGTATTGCGTAGTGTAACTGCATAAGTGTTGCTCTCCACTTTCTGGAGGACCGAGTTTTGAAATCAGTGGAATTAGAGTATGATAGCTAAAGAGATGGAGAAAACACCTGTCTCCGGATTACATCTTCAAACTAAGGGCAACCATGGCATCCGTGAGGGAGACGCGTCCATCCATGATGTATACAGATAAGATAGTCTAGCTAGCTACATTTTCAGATATTACATGTTTCAAATTTTGACAGAAAGTGGTTTTATTTCAAGTTAAATTGTACTGTTAGCTAGCTAACGTTAGCTGGCTGGCACGCTAGCTAACGTTACGTGTATGATCTTGTTATTCGTATCTCAGAGCCATTTGCTTTGCTAGTTACAGCCTAATGTTAGCTAGCTAACATTGAACCTGGTTGGATAGCTACCTGCAGATTCATGCAGGGTAGTAACGTAATGAATTGGGATTATGGTTCATTGTTTAGCTAGCTAGCTACATTTCTTAACAAAAGACTCCACTATGCAAGTATCCATTTTAATAGAATGTCACTGCGACAACTGTTGATAGACGTAGCTGGTAAATTCGTCTGGCTATCTACTCCCATTTCAGAGCACGGGTGAGATAGTCTACCTGAACTGGCCGGCTCGCTATTTTATTTAAATTGTATTTATTTAACCTTTATTTAACTAAGCAAGTGAAGTAAGAACAAATTCTTATTTACAATGACTGCCTACACCAGCCCAACTCAGACGACACTACGACAATTGTGCGCCGCCCTATGGGACTCCCAATCACGGCCGGTGGTGATACAGTCTGGATTTGAACCAGGTTGTCTGAAGTGACGCCCCTAGTACTGAGATGCAGTGTCTTAGATCACTGCGCCACTTGGGAGCCCGTTAACATTACGTGTATGATCTTATTATTCGTATCTCAGAGCCATTTGCCCTGATAGATAGATAGATAGATAGATAGATAGATAGATAGATAGATAGATAGATAGATAGATAGATAGATAGATAGATAGATAGATAGATAGATAGATAGATAGATAGATAGATAGATAGATAGATAGATAGATACTTTATTGATACCCGAGGGGAAATTTCTTCGTCAAGCAGCTACGAAAAAACACAGGGCAGGTGCAAAATGCCAGAACAAAATACACAAAAGACAGATACACGATACATGATACATGATACACATTTCTTCGTCAAGCAGCTACGAAAAAACACCACCGGCCGAGCGGCAGTATGAAAAAGTATAAAAATACAAGAAGTCTGGAGTGCAAAAAGCTATAAAAAGACATTGCATAGTATGGGTGGATGGCTGAATATGTACACTATACATTGTTACAGTGTTAGGTGAAAAAAAAGAAAATTAAAAAAATATTGCAAAAATATTGCAAGTTGATATATCTGTGAGAGAAGGTGAAGCACTTCTCTCACAGATAAAAAACAAGAAATTATCAATGGTGAGTGTAAAGTTAATTACTTGTGAGTTCATCAATAGTTAATTCAATCGTTACTTTTTCTCGTATTCACTGCGAGCCATCATGACTCTCAAAAACCGTGACAACCGCAGTTTAATTGTGAAGATACATTTTGCGCCGCCCTAAAAACCTGATTCAAATTCCACACAAACCTTCAAATAGGTATGTAATGAGACATTATATGAACTCTTTATAGTTTTGTTTACATTTTAGAGGTGATAAAAAAAACTATTTGCCCAGACGACTTTCGTTTCCCCACCCTCCATTTTTAAAAAGACCCGGCGGAGCTCATTGCCTTCTTCAATCATGCAGAGACGGGCAGTATGAAGGTCTCGTCATTGATTTTGCTGGAAAGGGGAGAAATTGTGCTTTACAATGGTATTCATATTACAGTCGACCTGGAAGTATTACGTTTTTTGGGTGCTAAAATGGTAAATTGTACTGAACAGTGTGATATACAAACGTCCGTTAGCTAGCGTTACCTGTCTTAACAAAAGACTCCACTATGCAAGTAACCATTTCGTGTGCCAGAGCGCAGAATAACTGATGAATTTACGAACACTCCGAGAGCGAAGCGAGATGGGTGGGGCTAAAGCTTAAGAGGGTGTGAACGATGCTGAATGGATGTAGTCCAGTAGGTACAAAAACATTCAAAGGCCAGGTTACAAGTTTATCACTTTTCAAAGCAGAATTACTTTCCCATTGTTCCTCAAACTCAATGCATGATATACCATTTTGTAGCTCTGTGTCTCTGCTTTTATCCAATGTAAAAAAAACACCATTTCAAATGTTGCTAAATAAGACCGAATCAAGGCGGTAGGTCACATATGTACATGTAGGTAGGGGTAAAGTGACAATAAACAGTAAACAGTGTAGCAGCAGCGTAAAAAAGGGGGTAAATGCAATAGTCCGGGTGGCCATTTGATTAACTGTTCAGCAGTCTTATGGCTAGGGGGATAGAAGCTGTTATGGAGCTTTTTCTCCTAGTATAGAGGTCCTGGATGGAAGGAAGCTTGTCCCCAGTGATAGGCCGTACGTACTACCCTCTGTAGTGCCTTGCGGTCAGATGCAGAGCAGTTGCCATACCAGGCGGTGATGCAACCAGACAGGATGCTCTCGATGGTGCAGCTGTAGAACTTATGGAGTATCTGAGGACCCATGCCAAATCTCCTGAGGGGGAAAAGGCGTTGTTGTGCCCTGTTCACCACTGTCTTGGTGTGTTTGTTCTCGACCCGCTCTCAAGCTCTCGACCCGCTCCACTACAGCCCTGTCGATGTGAATGGGGGCATGCTCTGCCCTCCTTTTCCTGTAGTCCACATTCAGCTCCATCATCAATAACGTTTCACGTTGGATTTATTAACTACAAAAATGTAAGACGTGTTTTTAAGTATGGTGTCGCGCTGCACTCACAAGCTTGTTAGCTAGCTAGCTCAAAGGACATTCAAAGTTCCTCCATAGAAACCACTCCTCCGAGGTATAATTCTGTGGACCTAATTTAGATAATGCATGTCAAAACAAGATGCCCAGCACTTCAAGCCTCCTGCTCATTCCTCTCTTCCTCTTTCCCCACCCGTCAGTCGCATCTTGCACCATAGGCTACATTTGTTTGTCCATCACGCATGTAAACAACAAGCTTGCCTGCTCTATCCACACTGATTGTTAAAATAATTTAATGAGGTAAATAAAATAAAAACTGTTGATTTGACAGGTTAAAAAAAAAGTGGTTCTATTCAGAAAGAAAGAATTGGAAAATAATTTAGGTTCCAACCCCTGATTGAAACAGAATAATATGCCCCGCCAACATTAGACAACTATACAGAAAAGCCCTCAAATTGCTGAAATAAGTAAATTAAATCAATGATGAGAGAAAAGTCAGAATATCTGATAACTAAAATAGCAGTGCAGAGGGAACTTTTTTGCTAAGTGCAGAGATGTATTATACTTGTTGGTAATGAATATGTAGAGGAATGCTGAGACTCAACAGAAAGATCAGCGTAGACCAAATTGAAAAGTCAGTACTAAGTGATCATGTCAAATGTAATACAATTATCATTGATTAAATATATTTTTAACTATATTAGCTGAACAGCGTACCACTTACTTTAACTTTAACTTTAAACATGTGAAATTTGCAGTTTCACATGTGAACACCTGTAAAAAAAACTTTGTTGAAATGTAGATCCCCATGTTTTCGCATTTGTAGTTTCATGTTATAACATGTTGCTTTTACATGATGTCACATGTTATTATTACATTAACTTCATCACTTAAGATCACATTAAATCACGTTATCACATTAACTTCACTTAAATTCACATTTTTTTCTGTAAGAGATACACACACGACCGCATTAAGAGCTACTAGATGATCCACAGAGAAAACGTAGAAGGATGGTATGCTTGTTGTGTGTGTGTGTGTCCTTCACTACTTCAAAATGACTGTACCCCCTTTCCCCCCCTTTCGACAGCAGCAAGCAGACAGCACGGATGACTTTCAAGAATTTCCACAAGCGACTGCATTCTGGAACTAAACGGGTGAGGCAAATCCTCTTAAAATCCTTTTAAACACCATGGCAGGAGTGAAAAAATAAACATTTTCTCCCAGGCTAACATGAGCAGGTTGTTTGGCTGATGTTGTTTGGGAAAGGAAGGACATTTTGCTTGTCTATTCCTTCAAGGCATAGAAGGGAATGCTAATAGGACATAGCCCATTTAGAGGCCCACAAGAGCTTTACTTTTGGTCATGTAGAGTATGTTAGCCAATTGTAACAAAAAAAAAAACGTCTAGCTTATATCCATCTGAAACTGGTTCCGGCTGCTCACCTCAAGTGCGCCTGCTGCTGAGGAGAGAGAGTGAGCAAATAAAATGAGCCTTGGCCTAGGCTACTGTTGATTGTGAAGATGGAGTCGAAAGTTAGAGGAGAAGGAGTACAGTGAAAAGAAACCGACAAGAGGAATGTCCTCAGGGACGTTTTAATATTATAGTGGACAAAGATGAGAAGAATGTTTGCGATTCAGGTTTGATGCAATTTTATTTTTGTTTACTTTCGTATTTATCAATTGTTTGGTCATTATTATTATTATTGTAGGCCTATTTAATAATCTAAACCAGTCCTTTAAATAGCCTATGCAAAAAGTGTTTTGTTTTATTTTGTTGAGCCATTTTCGTTGGCTAAATTAAGTTCCGTCTTTAATTTTGTGCTGCGTATTTAGTTGTAGGTTAAAGGTAGGCTGTTGTAAAATAAATGGTCTAGCATTAGCCTATTGCTGTCATTTGTTGGGTAGGCCTATGCGGTAGGCAATCACCTTCGTTGGTAATTCATTTAATGCCGCAATATAATAACCTGTTTGTATTTTCACTATAAACAGTAACTTTACTTACTTTTGATATTACCCTAATAAAGTTAAGCATCTTTTGTGAAGGTTTGGTTTGGTCCGACAGTTGAACTTGAGGTGAGGAAGAATGTTTTAGGCCTACCAGAGTTACTCCTTTTAATCTAACAATATAATGCTTATCTTTATAAAAAATTAAGGAATTCGCCTCATTCTTTATGCCTATAGTAGTAGCCTATCTGACAAGTATAAAGAAATCCATCTCAACGTCAGGAACATGGCGCTGGCATATCTCTATCTTTCTCTCAGTCTCTCTAGGGCTAGGTATCTCCTTTAATATATATATATTTTTTTTAATATTAATATCATATAGTGTAAGTCTAGGCCTATAGGCCTATATGCATGCAATGCCCTGATGCATTTATCACTCAAATCTCCGACAGCTGAACCGTGAGGTAGACAACTATTGTTTTAGGAAAGTAAAAACCAATAAAAGAAGAGACAATAAAGTTTTTAATGCTTCACATTGAAGCACAACAAATCGTTTTTCTGTTATCTGCTATAGGCAGTTTGTAAGTAACTGTGGATCATTTGGCCAATATGCTTGTTTATTGACGACGCTGGCGGCGCCCAGTTGGAGGTTTCTTTCTCTCTCTCTTTCTCGAACCAGCACGGGTCTGTTTTGGTCTGTTTTCAACAGTCCTTTTCAGAACGGGTCTCCGTTTAAAAAAATAAATACAAATTATGCATATCGTGTCAGGTGGGAAAGCCACGGATCCATGTTCACATGGACCATGAAGACCTTTAGCACACACTACCTACACACTCAGACTACATTGCATACACCATACACACAAATACCGTGTATAAACAGACACACGCATGCACACGCACAAATAGCTACAAGTATCTGTATGTATTTTTTTACATTGATTTATTCTATACATTTGTCTTAAATGTATAGAATAAATATTGTTCATCATTAGAGCCTACAACAACATGAATGATACTGTTGGTCTAGGTTGCCTAGATACCTAGATTTGTGTAGTGAAAATAACACTGACTGCTGATTATTGAACTAGCTATTTTGTTTACGTCCCAAATGGCACCATATTCCCTATTTGTGCACTACTTCTGTTGAGGGCCTGTGCACTATCTAGGGAATAGGATGCCATTTTGGACAAAGCTTTAAATGCTGAATTGAAGGTTAAAATGTCCAATCACGCAATCCAGCCCTGAATGACTTTGGGGGTCTAAAATGGAAAAGTTCCTAAAAAACTTGTTTGCCTGGTCTGATTGCTATTTACATATTTGAGTAAATGAGGATGGGATTTGGTCAGTGGTTTGTTTGTCGATTTGCTCTTTGCTTTACGATCTCCTTTGGGCAAGAGATTGAATTAATGTTTGTTAGATGCTACACCTGGGGAAACAAGAGATTGTGCAAAATTACAATACTCTACCAATTATAGGTCTAGGAACACATACACACGCAAAATAGAAAAGCTCATTTTGGGAGCCGTTCAGTTTTCTCTTGTGTCAGGCACAAGGCCAATAATTTGCTTCATTTACATCCTTTTCCGTTTGAATAGATCACTGAGCAGATTTTGTTTACCCGCCGCCCGAGCCTTCCAACGTACACACACCATTTGCATGTTTCCACTAGATACGCCACTGTCGCCACACTTTCCCGTCCAAAGTAAATGCTATGTCAGCCCGCTTACAAATCTCCCTTATCATCATCCCTCCTCCCTCTTCTCCTTCCCTTCATCCTCCTGTCAGCTCATCCTTTCCCATATCTCCTCCCTCTTAATTACTTGTGGAATGGCGTTAGTGTTTCTGCTGTGTTCCTGCTGCTTTGGTTATTACAGGACCCTGTATGAGAGAGGAGAGGCTGCCAGATGTCCCCACCAAAAGCCAAGCTGCTCACGGCACAGCACAGCTACTCACCTGGGGCAAATGAGGGCATCTATTCCTGCTGGGTTTAAGGCCTCCTCTCCCCTCAGGAGCCAGCCTGATGTTGAAGAGGGCCTGCAAAGCACATTGGGCCGCCTGGGTCTTGGCCAGCTTCTTGCTGCGTCCGGAGCCCTCGAATATCCTCCCGTCTACGCGGACTGCCATGATGAAGCTCCGCGCCCGCCGCCCCTCTGTCCTCTCGGACAGGCACACATACCTCATGCCTGGACGCAGTTCGTTAAGCAGCACCACGGGTGTCTTGGGGGCCTCGGCGGGGATGGCCACAGGGACCCCTCCCAGCCGCTGCTTGGCCTGCACCATTAGGTCCAACGTGTGGCGAAGTAATCGGCCATGCCGGAGGGCGCTGGAGAGGCGCAGCTCACTCTTCTCCGTCGCCGACCGGTAGAGGGAGAAGCTGTCGCCAACTACGCCACCACACGACGACGACTCAAACTCCTTGAACAGACTGTCTGGGAAGTCTGCCGCCTGGTCCGAGGTAAAGTCTGCAGAGGGGTTGCCGTGGTTACCCATGGCCAGGTGAGCCTGAGGAGCGTTGGGGAACTGAATGAAGGACTTGAGGGCCAGCTCTGCTGCCCTCATTTTGGCCTTCTTCTTGGTGGGGCCCGTGCCCTCGAAGGTGAGGCCGTTCACCTCTACGGCGATTGAGAAAAGGGGTGCGTGGACGGGGCCGGTCTGGGACACCATGCGGTACTGCAGGCCTGGCCTCAGCTCGTTCAGCTGCACCAGGGCATTCTTTGGTGAGTCCGACCACAACAGTTTCTTGTAGATCAGACGGAGTTTGCACAGGTGTCCGTTATTGTCCTCCTCCAATGGCCGCTTCCTCTTCAGACCAGATGTACCGCCTCTAGATGTGTCTGATCTGAACAGTGATTGGCGGTCGCCAGGGACAATGGAACAGCAGTCCTCTAGGTTACCGATATTTCGGTTCTCTTTGACCTCAGTGCTGCTGGTGCCTGGCAACGACAAGAAAAGGAAACAAAACAATTCATAGCAATAAAACCATTGTTCAGAACAAAAGTCTCTAATAAATGCAGACATAACTGTGTGGCGCTCCACATTCACTTTAACTCAGTGTGCAATAGACTGAGATTCAGAAAGCAAAGCTCCCGGGGCAGAGTTAGCCACTTGATACACAATGAAAGGGAGATCTACCAGTCCCCCAGTCGACAGTCCCCAAAGTTCATAGCGAGGGAGGCTATCTTATTTAAGTGTTCTAAAATTCAAATCCAAATCCCCTCAAATGGGGCATTATCTGCCAAATCATTCTGTAATCTGCTGCAAAATTGGTTTTGTGACTATGATTTAAGTGGGAGAGTATTTGTTACTGTACCCAATGCAAAGCAGCAATCTATTTTGTAATGGGGGGATTGTATTGTATTGAATGTTACACGCATTGGGGGATGAAAGAAAAAGGAAAAAGTTGGAGCATCTGTGCTATCATGCTCTGCTCTTCAAACCTAGTTACAGGGACAAAGTAGCATATTGCATTTCTGAAAAACTTGAGTTTCAAAACCAGAAAATTTACAGATAGATCACTTTCATATCTGGTCTACAGTACACTGACAGGATTGATACATGTATTTACAGTATGTGGAAGCAGTACTACAGCAATTGTCCAAGACACATTTTTACCTTGGGATCAATACCGTGTATCATAGGATATCATATCATATCAGCTTACTTAAAGTGTCCTCATCCTCTGTGCTGGTGGTCCCAGGGCTCATGTACTTGAAGGGAACGATCAATGCAGAGAGCATGCTGACTTTCTCTGTGAACAGAGAGGAAAGAGACAGATAAACACTCCGTGAGTGCTACTGTGGTATGAAACAGTGTTACTGACACACTAACATGTAAACACACTTCCTACACACTGAGTATGGCTGGTCTATCTAGTCTTTCTCAGTCCGTTCTTCCTCCTCCTCCTCCTCCTCCTCCTCCTCCTCTCTCTCTCTCCTCTTTCTGTTTAGAGAGCAGTGCTCAAACTATTGATCATTAAGAGATATTAGATGTTGGGGAAGTGAGGAAGTGGTTTCTAATTAAGGGGGTTTTACTGGCCTGTCGATGTATGCTCAGCCTGGGCTGAAAGCACCAGACCCAGCTGTGATGGACTCTAACAGGGTGTTACACTGTAAACAACACGCACACCTGGAGGCAGGAACATCAGGGGGACCTCTAGGGATACAACCTGAGTCCATTGTACTTAAAGGGATGACACAGCAGCCCACATGTTACTGTACCCATCCCTTTAATTACAATAGACCACTGTTTCCCAATCCATTGCTTGTACTCCCTCCCTTCTTCTTGCTGCGTCCCTCCCTCCCTCCCTCCCTCCCTCCCTCCCTCCCTCCCTCCCTCCCTCCCTCCTTCTTGCTGCGTCCCTCTCTCCCTCCCTCCCTCCCTCCCTCCCTTCCTCCCCGTCGAACAATACTGAAGGGTTTGATGATTCACAATGACACACACGGCTGCTCTCTAAGAACTGTGGACAGATCAGCAGTGTCCCAATGGGGTGAAATTACAACACAACACTCTGCATTGTGACCTAATTACAGAGAAACCAGCAACAGAAGGTCTCAACATACACTGACTAGTTTCTAGATAACATTTCAAATCAATCTATATGTTGTTAGCTATGTCTCTAGAGGGCAACTTGTTTCGACCTATTTAATTATTGTTGTTGCAGTGTTTTCTCTCAAAGGGAAAAGTTAGATCCTGTCATGGCCGGGGTTCGAATGATTTCCTATATACATTTAGATACAAGATTTAAATGTGTTTCTGAGACATGTATTCTGACCGTGAAACTTAAAGACAAACGTCCATACAAAGTGTAAAACACAGTACAAAATATGAGGAGGGCAATTACCACATGCCGGCATAAGTTTCCACATGGGCCTCGGAAGCCTTTAATGTATTTTTTATCATCCTGTTGTGCCTTAGGGTCTGCACCACCCACTCAACAACCTCTGCCAAGTGTTGACGTTCACTGGGCTGTGAGGGGCTAGAGAGAGAGAGAGACAGAGCCAACCCAACCATCAGCCTGATGACTAGCAAAGAGATGGAACTCATTCAGGACAGGTGTACAGCAAATGTTGGCCTCAGATTTGAGATCTAGTTAGCTATGGCACAGTAGTAAAGAAAATCACGTCTTAACATTCTGTAGGTATTGCTCAGGTAAACTGATAAGACATTAAGTCAATCATACATACAGTAAGGACAGAGATTCTGACAGAGATGGATTTTGGCGCTGGGATTTGGGAAGAGAACTTCCTACACCCTGTAAAATAGGGATTTACCTGCTGTACAATACAGCTCTTATTAAAAGCAGGTTTGCCAAGTTTGGCAAGCGAAGTGTGTGTGTGTGTGTGTGTGTGTGTGTGTGTGTGTGTGTGTGTGTGTGTGTGTGTGTGTGTGTGTGTGTGTGTGTGTGTGTGTGTGCGTGCGTGTGTGCGCAAATTCACAGTGAGCAGATGATAAGGGCCCTGTCTACTTCATCCTTTCTTTTCCTGGTTCAGTGCAGAGGGAGGGTAATGAGCCAATCACATTTCCCTGTGGTTCCTTCCACATAACGGATGGGTCAGATGAGCGATGGGAGACATTAGAAATAGGCACTGAGGGAAATCATTGACTGGCTCTCTCGCCCCTTTCCTCTCTCTCCCCTCTCTCTCTCTCCCCTTTCCTCTCGCTCCCATCCCTCTCTCTCCCCTTTCCTCTCTCTCCCCTCCCTCTCTCTCCCCTCCCTCTCCCTCTCTCTTTCTCGCTCTCCATCTCTGTCTGTCTGTCTCACGGGCCAGAGATTAAACAGCTCTGAACTGGTAAATGAGAGAGGCTGCATTGTCTCAGTGAGCTGCCGGCCACACTTAAAATCTGATTTCTGTCCGATGGCTCAGCTGATCGCTAGCTGCATAACTAAACAGCTTGTGGGTGTTTGTGTGTCTATGTGTGTTTATGCACGTGTGTGTGTGTGTGTGTGTGTGTGTGTGTGTGTGTGTGTGTGTGTGTGTGTGTGTGTGCATGCGCATGTGAGTAAGTGACTCTCCAGTCAGTGTGTACACACATAAATCCACTGGCTTACATAAAAACCAACACATATCTTTTACAGCCAAGATTCATGTCTGCATTTAACTGCTGTATTGGAGCTATGTCCCAGGATGGGTCCAAATGGCACCCTATTCCCTATATAGTGTGCTATTTTTGAGCAGGACCAATACGGCTCTGGTCAAAAGTAGTGCACTATGAAGGGAATAGTGTGCCATTTGGGATGCAACCCTTATACTTATTATTTCCTTATACTTATTCACCCAATGCCTTCCTACATTTGCTCATCTCTTGTTAGTACAGTGCTTCAGATATGGATCATACCAACAATCTCAAGTGTTGTCATAAACTGTCATGGTAGGCTGTGCCAAACATTCTAGGATTCATTACAGGATTACGCAGACAGGCAAGGTGGGAATAGCGGTATGTCATCCAAGGACTGAGTGATTGGGGTGTGTATGTGTGTGTGTGTGTGTTTGTGTGTGTATGTGTGTATGTGTGTTTGTGTGTGTTTGTGTGTGTTTGTGTGTGTTTGTGTGTGTTTGTGTGTGTTTGTGTGTGTTTGTGTGTGTTTGTGTGTGTTTGTGTGTGTTTGTGTGTGTTTGTGTGTGTATGCCAGTCGGATGGATATTTAGCACCTGATTAGTGCCACACAAGACAGAGGAGCCAGACCATCTGCTTTACATGTGTTCTCCTGGACCATGCCAAGGACAGGGCTTCAGTAGACAACCCAACCCAGAGACACAGCCCACAGCCAGACCTGACCTTTTACCCCACCACCACCACCACCAGCCCTAACACCAATCCCCAGCACCAGCCCCCAGCCTTAAACACCAGCCCCCCCCCCCCCCCTCCCCCAGTGTCAGCTGCCTATTCACAGCCCCGGTCGCAGCCCCAGTCCAACCCCCCCCCACCCCCAGTCCAGAGTGCCAACCCAAGCCAAGCTCCAGCCATGCCCAGTTCATTCCATTATTTGGACCATCCAGTTAACCAATTGTAAGTCATGATGCTTGATTGAATTAGTCTAATCTTATCAGGTTCATGCTCATTCACGTTGGGCAAAACTGAGAGAAGGAAGGCAAGGCTGTGGCTGGACTCTTTGTGTTTGTGTGAAATGAGGGTCAGCTAGCCTAATGATCCATTAGATCGTCATTGAGCCATGTGTTCCTCACAAGACTCTAGAGTTATAATCAATCATCTTCAAATCTTGAAACTGATACAGTCAGGGTCAAAACATATTTACAAAAACAATACTGCACATCGACGGAAAGGCTCTTGAATCCAAAGTATTTTTATGTGAGGCCAGCCTAGCGATGCAAAGCCACGAGGGCATAGAGAGGATATCAAAGCCGTGCTTGAACTGAACTGAAGTGGGCACTCGTTATTACACACCGTTGTGACCAGAAAAAAAAAAAAAGAGGAATCATTGATAGCGTGGAGAGGAGAGGAAACATTCAATAACACTTCTTCTTCCATTATGGCTTTTAGACAGAGAGATTCCTAGCACCCACTCACTCTCAAAAAGGGAGTTGATGTGGATGAGTATCATTGAAGGGCCTGCTCAGTGTCTGTGCTGAAGCTATGGCAGCAGGACTTATTAAACTGAGCAGGTGTCTTGTCAAACACACCCCATAACACGACGCACACCTATCTCTCTTCTTAAAGCACTCTCCTCACCGAAGAGTGCTACTGGTTCTTTACAGAAACGCTGTGACACAAAGATTCCACTTCTTTCTTCACATCATAAAAGCTTTTCAATGTTAGAGCTCGGATACTGTACGGGACAAAAGGCTTTGGGGCCTAATGCATTCAATAAATAAACCTCGCATTGCATGATTTCTGCATTTGCACCTAAAGTAGATAGTGGTGCTGGTAGTGGTGAATGTCCTTGTCTTCAACCAGCAGTGCTTTCAGGGATAAAATTGCACACTCACTTTGTGAAACGGTACCGTAAGGGGAAGAGGCCTTCTATAAGACGAATTCAGGGTAGAGAAACCAACAGATTCCCAACGTGGACCCACAATGCACTTGAGTTCCTATTCTTACACAAATAACCTCACCCAATTAAAACCGTTCGTCCCTTTTCATCTCCGTTATATCTGATAGTAATCATCATCCGTGAACACTACCTGATGAACAGGGGATTTTAATGCACAGTCGTCTTTTTCCTCTTTAACAGAATATTAATGTCAGTCGAGCCGTCATCCATGAGAGAGACTAATTAACAAACACGATAAAGACTAGACACGCAGACAGACAAAGATTTGATGTGCTGCCTCCCTCCGGGTCTGTCGCCTTAATAATCTGATAACAAGCTTCTCAAATGTATTTACAAGATACAGTGACAGAGACAGAGATAAGTCTGGAGTGTAATGAAATGATGCAGCCATGTCTGTGATTACGTCTTGCACTGGAGAGTTGTTTTGCATTCCACAATGATCCGTCTGTCTGTCTGTCTGCCTGTCTGCCTGTCTGTCCATCCGCCCGTCTCTCCTCTCCACCCCATAACTAGCCATCAGGGCATGGCCGGACAGACCACTGTGACGCTCTGTTTGCCTTTCAATCTCAAGAGTGTTGGGCTACCCTTCAGCAGGTGTAAGGTTAGAGATTAATTGGCCTCCTCATGTAACACTTCCATGGGCACCGTGCGTAATCCAGACCGGCAGTGACGCAAGAGAGAGCAACAAAACAGCCTGAGTATTCATTTCCGAAGGGAGGATGAGAGAGATGGAGTGAGAGGTGAAAACCAGACTGCAACATTTCGTTGACAGACAACTTGTGTGAGAGTACGGATATACTTGACATAAATCCATCCTTTATTCCATGCCTCCATCTATCTCCCGGTCTATCCATCTATTCCTCCACCTGTCTCACCATATCTCTCTCTTTCTCTTTCTGCATCAGGGACCCACATGAACAAAATGAACCTGGCTGTCTGATTTACGGCAACGGCATCTTTATGCGGCCCATTAGGACACCTATAATCAGGCTCTGTGTTTACACTACTTTGTTCAGCAGAAATTGCTGCACTGATGGTCCCGGGAAGCACAGATGGGACACAGACACTTTTTCATCGCCTGTTCCATACGACAGCGCCCAACACATCTGGTATGCAGCGAGAAAACATCTTTGCACTAATTTGTTTGTCACTATATATTGAAAGGACTATCTGTCATTCTGCCATGCTTTGGTTGTGTCACGGCGTGATGTTTGAAGACATGGCTAGTCATAAGTTTCAGATGCGCGGCCACTCGGGACTCACTTACAGGAGCAGCCCATCTGACTGATGGAAATGAAAGGGGGAAAGAAGGAAGGAGGGAATGGAGAGAAAAAATGAACAGCAAAAATTGATTTAAAGCAGACTTCATTTTCCCATGAATCATCAGCGGTGTTTGAATTGTGATGCTATGTTTTAATTTTTCCCACTGCGCAACACAACAATTAAGGATAAATTATTGGAATAGAGTGGAAAGGGAATAAGCTAAAATCTTCTCATATGTGTCTGTAGTCATGTGACTTCTCGGCAACAAATAGCACCCTGGGTAAACGAGACAAATTCCAACTGGCACAACATTTCACAATATGGAGAAGGAGAGGTGTTTGAGTGTGAGGGGGGGGGGGGGGCAACTAACGCTGCGTCCCAAATGGCACTCTATTCCCTATATAGTGCACTATTTGTCATCAAAACCCTATGGGCCCTGGTCAAAAGTAGTGCACTGTTTAGGCAGAATGGTGACATATAGGACGCAGCCTAACACTATAGTGTATTTCCCTCCATTCAGGCACTGACTGCCCTCTATATTTCACACAATCCTGCAGCTAGAAAATTGCAATAAATATGAACTGACAGCTCATGATATCCCATTTCCAATCCTATGCTCCACACTAAGTGTGATTCAGAGTCAATTAAAGAACTGTTTGATGTTGATTCATTCAGACTCAGAAATTAAGCACAGGGCTGGTAGTATTTACTACTATGGTGTAGCACTGCTCTTGCCTAACTGTGTGTGTGTGTGTGTGTGTGTGTGTGTGTGTGTGTGTGTGTGTGTGTGTGTGTGTGTGTGTGTGTGTGTGTGTGTGTGTGTGTGTGTGTGTGTGTCTGCTCACCTGTAGGGAGTGAAGAGGAGAAGAAAATGCCTGTGATAGTCAGGACAGGTTTGTTAATGTAAATGATGTGATTTTTTCCTAGGCTTCCTAAACTACAGAATGAATTAAAAGGGCCGGGATGTACTGGTAATACTAGTAATACTAATACTATTACTAATACTAGTGAAATTACTAATACTAGTACTAATACTAATACAAGTAAAATGACTAATACTAGTTAAATGACTAATACTAGTAAAATTACTAAAACTAGTACTAATACTAGTGAAATTACTAATACTAGTACTAATACTAATACTAGTGAAATTACTAATACTAGTACTAATACTAATACAAGTAAAATGACTAATACTAGTTAAATTACTAATACTAGTAAAATTACTAAAACTAGTACTAATACTAGTGAAATTACTAATACTAGTGAAATTACTAATACTAGTGGAATTACTAATACTAGTACTAATACTAATACTAGTGAAATTACTAATACTAGTAAAATTACTAATACTAGTGAAATTACTAATACTAGTGAAATTACTAATACTAGTGAAATTACTAATACTAGTGAAATTACTAATACTAGTGCTATTACTAATACTAGTGAAATTACTAATACTAGTACTAATACTAGTGAAATTACTAATACTAGTACTAATACTAATACTAGTGAAAATTACTAATACTAGTGCTATTACTAATACTAGGGATATTACTAATACTAGTGCTATTACTAATACTAGTGCTATTACTAATACTAGTGCTATTACTAATACTAGTGCTATTACTAATACTAGTGCTATTACTAATACTAGTGCTATTACTAATACTAGTGCTATTACTAATACTAGTGCTATTACTAATACTAGTGCTATTACTAATACTAGTGCTATTACTAATACTAGAGCTATTACTAATACTAGTTCTATTGATGTGGAATGTAAATGGCATTGGCACTAGTACAGAAATATATCTATTTATTTGAACAAAACCAGATGCATTTATCAAAGGACAGCTACTTCCCAAGTCCCTGAGAAGTACATTAATGTAGCAACGGGGATTAGGCTTGGCAATATCAGCTGCATTATGGGAAACATCCCCGAGAGTAGGCTGTCTTTTGTTATTGTCTACATCTAAAATGCATTTTTAACATTCATTAAAATGGAGGAAGGGAAAGGTGCTTCTTCCTCTTGTGGTTGGCTAAGTGGTTCAAACTGGTCCAAAGTATATTGGAGGCTGAAAAGCAATTCATTTTGTAGAAGTACTGTAGACATTAATGACAAATTGCTAAAGAAGAATGCTAAAAGCGTACTCGTGAATACATTACATTACGCTAGTCACAGATGAGGAGAGCAGAGCGGTGACTGCACATTATAATTAGAATGAGTTTTCTCCTCTAGGCGATCTATTTTAACAAACCTAACGCAATTGTAAATCTAAGCACTGGGCCGTAGCGCTGTAGGTTTGGGGGTGTGTCAGAAATGTTTAGCTATTTGCTAGCGGTGGCTCAAAAGGGCTGTGTTTTGATGAACAAGCCAGTTGTGGGTGTGTCGAAGCTTGGCCCCTCTCTGGCCAATAACAACGTGCTTCGTGGCTAAATACCCAACAAAAGTATGTGGACACCCCTTCATGAAATGAGTGGATTCAGCTATTTCAGCCACAACCGTTGCTGACAAGGGTATAAAATCGAGCACACTGCCATGCAATCTCCATAGACAAACATTGGGAGTAGAATGGCCCATACTAAAGAGCTCAGTGACTTTCAATGTGGCACCATCATAGGATCAAACAAGTCAGTTCGTCAAATATATGCACTGCTAGAGCTGCCCCTGTAAGTGCTGTTATTGTGAAGTGGAAACGTCTAGGAGCACACAAGCTCACAGAACGGGAACGCCGAGTGCTGAAGCGCGTAGTTCGTAAAAATGATCTGTTCTTGGTTGCAACACCCAATACCGAGTTACAAACATCTGTCACAAGAACTGTTCGATGGGAGCTTCATGAAATGGGTTTCCATAGCCGAACAGCCGCACACAAGCCCAAGATCACCATGCGCAATGCCAAGCGTCAGCTGGAGTGGTATAAAGCTCACAGCCGTTGGACTCTGGAGCAGTGGAAACGCGTTCTCTGGAGTGATCAAATCAAATTGTATTTGTCACATGCGCTGAATAGAACAGGTGTAGACCTTACCGGGAATCGCTTACTTACAAGCCCTTAACCAACAATGCAGTTCAAGAAATAGAGTTAATATTAACAAAAATAAACTACAGTTAAAAAATAAGTAAGACAAGAAAATGACATAACAACAACGAGGCTTATATACAGGAAGTACCGGTACTGAGTCAATGTACAGGGGGTACAGGTAAGTCGAGGTCATTTGTAAAGTGACTATGCATAGATAATAAACAGCGAGTAGCAGCAGGGTAAAAACTGTCAATGTAAATAGTCTGGGTTGCCATTTGATTAATTGTTCAGCAGTCTTATGGCTTGGGGGTAGAAGCTGTTAAGGAGCCTTTTGGACCTAGACTTGGCACTCCGTTACCTCTTGCCGTGCGGTAGCAGAGAGAACAGTCTATGACCAGGGTGACTGGAGTCTTTGACAATCTTTTGGGCCTTCCTCTGACTTCGCCTAGTATATTGGTCCTGGATGTCAGGAAACTTGGCCCCAGAGATATACTTGGTCGTACTCACTAACCTCTATAGCACCTTACGGTATGGCAACGAGCAGTTGCCATACCAGGCGGTGATGCAATCGGTCAGTATGCCCTCTATGGTGCAGCTGTCGAACTTATTGAGTATCTGGGGACCTTTGTGAGCACAATGGATGAATCGTGCTTCACCATCTGGCAGTACGACGGAAAAATCTGGGTTTGGCGGATGCCAGGAGAACGCTACCTGCCCAAATGCATAGTGCCAACTGTAAAGTATGATGGAGGAGGAATAATGGTCTGGAGCTGTTTTTCATGGTTAAGGCTTGGCCCCTTAGTTACAGTGAAGGGAAATCTTAACGCTACAGCATACAATGACATTCTAGACGATTCTGTGCTTCCAACTTTGTGGCAACAGTTTGGGGAAAGCCCTTTCCTTATTTCAGCATGTACTCAAAGTGAGGTCCATACAAAAATGGTTTGTCAAGATCGGTGTGGAAGAACTTGACTGGCCTGCACAGAGCCCGGAACTCAACCCCATCGAACACCTTTTTGTATTATTACATTTTTTAGGGTAGATATGTATGTGTAACGTGTACGCTGGGAGTTGGGAAGCAAGTTCTGGAAGTGACTTTAATAATAAATAACACAAGGAACAAAACAAGAAACACGAGTAGCGTTCCAACATGAAACAGGAACAGAAACAATAACGCCTGGGGAAAGAACCAAGGGAAGGTAATCAGGCAGGTGATGGAGTCCAGGTGAGTCTGATGAGGCGCTGGTGCGCGTAACCATGGTGACAGGTGTGCGTTTTTTTTTTCACCTTTATTTAACCAGGTAGGTCAGTTGAGAACAAGTTCTCATTTGCAACTGCGACCTGGTCAAGACAAAGCAAAGCAGTGCGACAAAAAACAACACAGAGTTACACAGTAAACAAACATGGTAAAAACACAATAGAAAATCTAAATACAGAGTGCAAAATGTAGTGCAAAATGCAGTAAGGTTAGGAGGTAGGACAATAAATAGACCATAGTGGTGAGATAAATTACAGATTATCATCATTAACACAGGAATGAAGGATGTGCAAATTATGATGTGCAAATAGAGATACTGGAGTGCAAGATTTGTGAAAATAACAAAAATAAATATGGGGATGAGGTAGTAGTGTGGGCTATTTACAGAAGGGCTATATACAGGTGCAGTGATCGATAAGCAGCTTTGACAGCTGACGCTTAAAGTTAGTGAGGGAGATAGGAACCTCTAGCTTCATTGATTTTTGCAATTCGTTCCAGTCATTGGCAGCAGCGAACTGGAAGGAATGGCGGCCAAAGGAGGTGTTGGCTTTGGGGGTGACCAGTGAGATATACCTGCTGGAGCGCATGCTACGGGTGGGTGTTGCTATAGTGACCAGTGAGCTGAGATAGGGCGGGGATTTACCTAGTAATGACTTATAGATGACCTGGAGCCAGTGGGTTTGGCGACGAATATATAATGAAGGCCAGCCAACGAGAGCATACATGACACTACCCCCTCCCTGAAGCACAGCTCCAGCCGCAGGACGCCGACCAGAGGGGCGGTCCCGGGCTACATGGGAGCATGGGAGCCTAACGAGCCGGCTGAGGCATGGGAGCCCGACGAGCCGGCTGAGGCATGGGAGCCCGACGAGCCGGCTGAGGCATGGGAGCCCGACGAGCCGGCTGAGGCATGGGAGCCTGACGAGCCGGCTGAGGCATGGGAGCCTGACGAGCCGGCTGAGGCATCCTCGGTAGACTCGGCAACGGACGCTTGACGTCCGTGCAAAGCCTTCCCAGAAGGGTGGAGGCTGTTATAGCAGCAAAAGGGGGACCAACTCCATATTAATGCCCATGATTTTGGAATGAGATGTTCGACGAGCAGGTGTCCACATACTTTTGGTCATGTAGTGTATGTGGTTGCTTCAAGTTGTGTATTCATGGTCTTTTATGTATTGCGTTGGCATCAACTCCAATTGGAATGTTAGTCCGTTATAGCCTAGTTTGTTAAATAGACTGCCCCACATTTGCTAAATATGCAATCCACATTGTTCTAATTGCATTGGTTCAATATGGAACATAGGCTCCAGCATTTGCCCTGTTATAGGCCTACTGTAAATTAAGTCTGGACAGGGACATGCCAAATTTAGTCAATAAGCAAGGTTAAAAAGAGAGTGCATAGCCTAATTCTAATAAAAACGAAACGACAACTTGTTTTAAATAGGCTATGTCTAAATACAGTTGCAGACACCATAATTGCTAAACATGGGTGTACAGACAAGGCAACTTAGACTACGGAGGGTTTTACAAATATCCAAACCTGGATTAAGATCTAATATTAAGAGAAAGGGGGAATGTCCACTCACTGTTATACTGCTCGCAAATGTAATATTTTATACACATCATGGAACCATTTTACAGATCATATTTTCACTTCTCCAGAAATAGCAGACGAAATTGCATTGCATTCAAGCCATGTAGTAAATTATCACCATAAACCCACGGACGGTGAATATTTAGAATAAGTTTTGTTTTTAATCAAATGAAACTAAAAACAACCAAAACATTTCAAAGCACCATCAGTAGACCATTTAAACCTCCTTTATTCATTGGCTACTTGGATACTTGGCAATTTTTTATGCCCTTTAAAACAATACAACTTTTTTTTGGGCACGAATACATGGTGAAAGGGTTTTGCTGTATTTCTCCTGTGAATGGTTCTTTAGGGTTTCACTGATGTGGAACTCTAGTCACCGTCACCGTGTTCTAATGCTTCTAAGAGCGTGTCCTCTGTCAGAACCCAGTGTCATGGATCATATAGATAGACCCTAAGGTAATTTAAGACCAACAATGTTGCCTAGCTCACACACACCTACACTCAAATAGGCCTCCAAGTGAACTCCAAGTTGGCTCAAAGTGAACTTCAGGCAAAGTGCAAACACTGTTTAAGTGCAATACAGTTTATTTTTTCAGTCCCAACTCAATGTGCCTTATGTCAGGACATTCCTTTGCATTTATCAGGAGTGTACATCCTGTCAGAACTACTGTACATATACAGTGGCAAGAACAAGTATGTGAACCCTTTGAAATTACCTGGATTTCTGCATAAAATGGACCTTCTTCTAGGTCACAACAATAGACAAACACAGTGTGCTTAAACTAAAAACACAGAAATTGTTGTATTTTTCTTGTCTATATTGAATACATAACTTAAACATTCACAGTGTAGGTTGGAAAAAGTATGTGAATCCCTAGGCTAATGACTTCTCCAAAAGCTAATTGGAGTCAGGAGTCAGCTAACCTGGAGTCCAATCAATGATACGAGATTGGACATAGTGGTTAGAGTTGTCCTGCCCTATAAAAAACACTCATAAAATTGGAGTTTGCTATTCACAATAAGCATTGCCTGATGTGAACCATGCCTCGAACAAAATAAATCTCAGAAGAAATTTTAAGAATTGTTGACTTGCATAAAGCTGGAAAGGGTTACAAAAGTATCTCTAAAAGCCTTGATGTTCATCAGTCCACGGTAAGACAAATTGTCTAGAAACTGAGAAAGTTCAGCACTGTTGCTATTCTCCCTAGGAGTGGCCGTCCTGCAAAGATAACTGCAAGAGCACAGTGCAGAATGCTCAATGAGGTTAAGAAGAATCCTAAATTGTCAGCTAAAGACTTACAGAAATATCTGGAACACGCTAACATCTCTGTTGACGAGTCTACGATACGTTAAACACTAAACAAGAATGGTGTTCATGGGAGGGCACCACGGAAGAAGCCACTGCTGTCCAAAAAAAACATTTCTGCACGTCTGAAGTACGCAAAAGAACACCTGGATGTTCCACAGCGCTACTAGCAAAATATTCTGTCGACAGATTAAACTAAAGTTGAGTTGTTTGGAAGGAACACACAACACTATGTGTGGAGAAAAAAAGGCACAGCACACCAACATCAAAACCTCATCCCAACTGTAAAGTATGGTGGAAGGAGCATCAAGGGCCTGGACAGCTTGGTATAATCGACAGAAAGATGAATTCCCAAGTTTATCAAGACGTTTTACAGGAGAATGTAAGGCTATCTGTCCGCCAATTGAAGCTCAACAGAAGTCGGGTGATGCAACAGGACAACGGCCCAAAACACAGAAGTAAATCAACAACAGAATGGCTTCAACAAAAGACCAAATGCCTTCTGGAGTGGCCCAGTCAGACTCATGAGCTCAACCCGATTGAGATGCTGTGGCATGACCTCAAAAGAGCGGTTCACACCAGACATCCAAAGAATATTGCTGAACTGAAACAGTTTTGTAAAGAGGAATAGTCCAAAATTCCTTCTGACCGTTGTGCTGGTCTGATCCACAATTACAGAAAACATTTGGTTGAGTTTATTGCTGCCAAAGGAGGGTAAACCAGTTATTAAATCCAAGGGTTCACATACTTTTCCCACCCTGCACTGTGAAAGTTTACATGGTGTGTTCAATAAAGACATGAAAACGTATAATTGTTTGTGTGTTATTAGTTTAAGCATACTTTATCAATTTTTCTGACTTTTATGACCAATTTATGCAGAAATCCAGGTAATTCCAAAGGGTTCACATACTTTTTCTTGCCACTGTAGTTATGACCAAATCAATGGAGGCATGTGCATGTGGCCAACTCATTGGTCCAAATGCCTATATGGACTGAAATATAGAGGGAAATATATAGCCTAACGTTAGCCTGAAGCTTTTTGCAACACACAAATATGAAAGTTCACCATTCACATATTGTTGTTTCTCTCGCATACATTCAGCTACGCACTTGGAGACTTACACAACACACTGGCAACACACTGGCTGACTGACGTGGTTTGTACCCTTCACATTGCTACTCTGCAGCAAGCGATGAATAGCTGGCAGATGAGCGAGGCCCTTAGTAAGAAACGTTGGTTGAATTGGTGAAGAGGGCTTCATTTGTGCTGCCTTCATGGCTTCTTTGACTTTGAAGTGCACGGCACACCTGACTCATATCTGTATCTGAACCACTAACTGACTGGTGTGTTGCTGCTCATTTCCGTTCCTCCCTTTGAAGCACTGAGAGACATAACTATTTTCAGATGCCCTAAAATCCCACTTCACCTTATTATAGAGGAACGATGCCTGCATTGTGTGTATGCAGAGATCTCTCTCACACTCAGTCAATGTGTGGACTTAATATAGCACTCAGTAACTGTAGTGAACATCAGATAAAGCAAGCATCAAAGTTGCCTCTGCCTATACTGTGTCTTCCTACCCTGTCTGTTTTAAGCTTCCCAGTCGAAACAGTTCACACATATACAGTTGAAGTCGGAAGTTTATTAAAACTCATTTTTCAACCACTCCACAGATTTCATGTTAACAAACATAGTTTTGGCAAGTCTGTTAGGACATCTACTTTGTGCATGACACAAGTAATTCTTCCAACAATTGTTTACAGGCAGATTATTTCACTTATAATTCACTATATCACAATTCCAGTGGGTCAGAAGTGTACATACACTAAGTTGACTGTGCCTTTAAACAGCTTGGAAAATGTCACGACCCCTATTCCCTGAGTCTGTTTTTGTCTGTCTTGTTTGTTATTGTCCGTCTCATTGTACCGGGGTCAGTTGCCTGGTTACAGATGAGTGGGCGGGGCTACATACTTCCTGAGCCCGTCATGTCTTCCTGATATCTACGCACCTGTTCCAGATCTACGGTCATCAATATTTAAGAGACGACCTGACATCCAGTCCCCGCCGGATCGTTAAGTCACTAGTATGTGTAATCTGCGTACCAGCCATCTGAGTCCGAAATTAGTACCAGTTGTTAACTTTTGCTTGGTTGCCTTATATCCTGCTCAGTAACCCCGTCTGTACTCTGTTTAGGAATCCTGCCTGGATATATTCCTCATCACGCTGCACTCTACTCACCTCTTCCTCCACTCACCTGGGATATGGATTCGAACTAGCACGCCACACGGACCACTTATCTGCCACCTACCTGGATACTCAATCACCAGCCTACCAAACCAACTCCCTATTCAACCACCACCTCATCATCATTTCCCTATGATCACTCTTCAATAAATATCACTATATACTTACGTTGCCCGGTCTGCGTTTGGGTTTCTATCACAAATCCTGACAGAAAATTCCAGAAAATGATGTCATGGCTTCTGATAGGCTAATTGACATAATTTTAGTCAATTGGAGGTGTACCTGTGGATGTAATTCAAGGCCTACCTTCAAACGCAGTGCCTCTTTGCTCGACATCATGGGAAAACCAAAAGAAATCAGCCAAGACCTCAGATTTTTTTTTTAAAAGATCTGGTTCATCCTTGGGAGCAATTTCCAAATGCCTGAAGGTACCACGTTCATCTGTACAAACAATAGTATACAAGTATAAACACTATGAGGCCACGCAGCCGTCATACTGCTCAGGAAGGAGACGTGTTCTATCTCCTAGAGATGAACATACTTTGGTGCGAAAAGTGCAAATCAATCCCAGAACAACAGCAAAGGACCTTGTGAAGATGCTGGAGGAAACAGGTACAAAAGTATTTATATCCACAGTAAAACGAGTCCTATATCGACATAACCTGAAAGTCCACTCAGCAAGGAAGAAGCTACTACTCCAAAGCCACCATAAAAATGCCAGACTACGGTTTGCAACTGCACATGGGGACAAAGATCGTACTTTTTGGAGAAATGTCCTCTGGTCTGATGAAACAAAAATAGAACTGTTTGGCCATAATGACCATCATTATGTTTGGAGGAAAAAGGGGGAGGCTTGCAAGCCGAAGAACACCATCCCAACAGTGATGCACGGGGGTGGCAGCATCATGATGTGGAAATGCTTTGCTGCAGGAGGGCCTGGTGCACTTCACAAAATAGATGGCATCATGAGGAAGGACAATTATGTGTATATATTGAAGCAACATCTCAAGACATCAGTCAGGAAGTTAAAGCTTGGTCGGAAATGGGTCTTCCAAATGGACAATGACTCCAAGCATACTTCCAAAGTTGTGGCAAAATGGCTTAAGGACAACAAAGTCAAGGTATTAGAGTGGCCATTACAAAGCCCTGACCTCAATCCTATAGAAAATGTGCGGGCAGAACTGAAAAAGCGTGTGCGAGCAAGGAGGCCTACAAACCTGACTCAGTTACACCAGTTCTGTCAGGAGGAATGGGCCAAAATTCACCCAACTTATTGTGGGAAGCTTGTGGAAGGCTACCCGAAACATTCTTAAAATAAAGTGGTGATCCTAACTAACCTAAGACACAGAATTTTTACTAGGATTAAATGTCCGGAATTGTGAAAAACTGAGTTTAAATGTATTTGGCTAAGGTGTATGTAAACTTCCGAATTGACATTTTTTGTTTGTTTTGGTGTTTGGCAGCGTTCGTCAGGTTTTTTTTCGGCTGTTCGATCACACACATTTTTTCTTGAGGCTTGTCGAAGTTCAGTGGCCAAAGTGTACGCCCCTTCGTCGGTGATTGGTGAACAGTAGGGATTCTTCAATGAAATGTTCGTTGTCATTCAATGACAGACAGATAGTTTTCATGCAACTTTTTTCACTGGAGAAATACTGCACCAAACATCTTAGTTAGATGTCAAATTGTGTGACTAAGACCTCCTCTGCAAAAACATAATTTTTTAAAATGGTATTTTATTTAACCTTTATTTAGGCAAGTCAGTTAAGAACAAATTCTTATTTACAATGATGGCCTACACCAGCCAAACTCAGACTTCCCCGGGCCAATTGCGCGCCGCCCTAATGGGACTCCCAATCAAATCAAATCAAAGTGTATTTGTCACATGCGCCGAATACAACAGTTGTAGACCTTACAGTGAAATGCTTACTTACAGCCCCAACCAACAGTGCAGTTTAAATAAAAATAAGTATTATGCAAACAATAGATAAGTAAAGAAACATTTTTTTTTTTTATGTAGAATGACAGTAAAAAAAAAAATATATACACAGGTAGTATACAGGTGGTATTTATAGGTGGTACCAGTACAGAGTCAATGTGCAGGGTCCTCGGTTAGTCGGGCTAATTTAGGTAATATGTACATGTAGGTATAGTTAAAGTGACTATGCATAGATGGCAAACCGAGAGTAGCAGCAGCGTAAAAAATAGGTGGTTGGGGGGGGTAACACAATGCAAATAGTCTGGGTAGCCATTTGATTAGCTATTCAGGAGTCTTATGGCTTGGGGGTAAAAGCTGTTGAGAAGCCTTTTGGACATAGAATTGGCGCTCCGGTACCGCTTGCCATGCGGTAGCAGAGAGAACAGTCCATGACTGGGGTGGCTGGAGTCTTTGAAAATTTTTAGGGCCTTCCTCTGACACCGCTTGGTATAGAGGTCCTGGATGTCAGGAAGCTTGGCCCCAGTGATGTACTGGGCCGAGAGGGTACTACCCTCTGTAGTGCCTTGCGGTCAGAGGCCGAGCAGTTGCCATACCAGGCAGTGATGCACCCAGTCAGGATGCTCTCGATGTTGCAGCTGTAGAACCTTTTGAGGATCTGAGGACCCGTGACAAATCTTTTCAGTCTCCTGAGATGGAATAGGCTTTGTCGTGCCCTCTTCATGACTGTCTTGGTGTGTTTGGACCATTCTAGTTTGTTGGTGATGTGGACACCAAGGAACTTGAAGCTCTCAACCTGCTCCACTGCAGCCCCGTCAATGAGAATGGGGGTGTGCTCGGTCCTCCTCCTTTTCCTGTAGTCCACAATCATCTCCTTCATTTGATTACGTTGAGGGAGAGGATGTTGTCCTGGCACCACACGGCCAGGTCTCTGACCTCATCCCTATAGGCTGTCTCGTCGTTCTCCATGATCAGGCCTACCACTGTTGTGTCATCTGCAAACTTAATGATGGTGTTGGAGTCATGCCTGGCCATACAGTAATGGCTGAACAGGGAGTACAGGAGGGGACTGAGCACGCACCCCTGAGGGGCACCAGTGCTGAGGATCAGTGTGGCAGATGTGTTGTGTCCTACCCTTACCACCTGGGGTCGGCCCGTCAGGAAGTCCAGGATCCAGGTGCAGAGGGAGGTGTTTAGTCCCAGGGTCCATAGCTTAGTGATGAGCTTTGAGGTCACTATGATGTTGAACGCTGAGCTGTAGTGAATGAACAGCATTCTCACGTAGATGTTCCTTTTGTCCAGGTGGGAAAGGACAGTGTGGAGTGCAATAGAGATGGCATCATCTGTCGATATGTTGGAGCGATATGCAAATTGGAGTGGGTCTAGGGTTTCTGGGATAATGGTGTTGATGTGAGCCATGACCAGCCTTTCAAAGTTATTCATTGACAGAAGTGAGTGCTATGGGTCTGTAGTCATTTAGGCAGGTTACCTTAGTGTTCTTGGGCACAGGGACTATGGTGGTCTGCTTGAAACATGTTGGTATTACAGACTCAATCAGGGATATGTTGAAAATGTTGGTGAAGACACTTGCCAGTTGGTTAGCACATGCTCGGAGTACACGTCCTGGTAATCCGTCTGGCCAAGCAGCCTTGTGAATGTTGACCTGTTTAAAGCTCTTACTCACGTCAGCTACGGAGAGCGTGATCACACAGTCACCCGGAACAGCTGATGTCCTCATGCATGCCTCAGTGTTGCTTGCCTCGAAGCGAGCATAGAAGTGATTTAGCTCGTCTGGTAAACTAGTGTCACTGGGCAGCTTGCTGCTGTGCTTCCCTTTGTAGTCTGTAATAGTTTGCAGGCCCTGCCACATCTGACAAGCGCTAGAGCCGGTGTAGTACGATTCAATCTTAGTCCTGTATCGGCGCTTTGCCTGTTTGATGGTTTGTCTGAGGGCATAGCGGGATGTCTTATAAGCGGGATGTCTTGAAGGCGGCAGCTCTACCCTTTAGCTCAGTGCGGATGTTGCCTGTAATCCATGGTTTCTGGTTGGGGTATGTACGTACAGTCACTGTGGGGCTGACGTCATCGATGCACATATTGATGAAGCCAATGACTGATGTGGTGTACTCCTCAATGCCATCAGAAGAATCCCGGAACATATTCCAATCTGTGCTAGCAAAACAGTCCTGTAGCTTAGCATCTGCGCCATCTGACCACTTCTTTATTGACCGAGTCACTGGTACTTCCTGCTTTAGTTTTGCTTGTAAGCAGGAATCAGGAGGATGGAATTATGGTCAGATTTGCCAAATGGAGGCAGAGGGAGAACTTTGTATGCGTCACTGTGTGTGGTGTAAAAAAATGTTCCCTCTGGTTGCACATCATGTCCGGTTGTGATACAGTCTGGATTTGAACAAGCTTGTCTGTAGTGACGCCTCTAGCACTGAGATGCAGTGTCTTAGACCACTGCGCAACTTGGGAGCCCAAAACATTTATTAAAGATTTCTTGAGTTATCTTAGATTAATTCAGACTATTTTGAGGAAGTTTACTTGTTGCTACGGCGTCTCAATAGGGACAAACAGTAATATTTTCAAGAAAAGGTATTTTAAGGGAGTATGCAAGCTCAAATGTTCACTTCGCCTAGCCGAGTTCTGCTAGGAGCAAACCAAACCTAGTATACAGATGCCTTTATATGTGTCTGTCTGTCAGTCTGTGTATCTGCCCCCCCCCCCCCCCCCTCTCTCTCTCTCTCTCTATCTCGCTGTATCTGTGTCCTGTAGCCCCGAGGCTGCTTGATTCACACTGGCCTCCCTCCCTCCCCTGGGGGAGAATGATCAGTAAAGACACCCCTCTGTCTCATGCTGCAAGTCTTCTCACACAACACACTGGCTATAACCCCTTATATTGTGTGTGTCTACACTACAGCTATACCATCCGGGAATAAAGAAAAGCTTTTTCTACCGCAACATAATTCTGTCTGACATCTTTATGCTCATTCATATCTAGAAAAAAACAGTGCATTCATGTGTTGTCGTGGATCATAACTTTATGAATGAAAAGACATCTGGAGGGATTTGATGATCTTTCCATACTGCCATGCCAATTTTACTGTACGTCAACCACAGTGGAGGCTCCTCAGAGGAAGAAGGGGATTATCATCCTCCTTAGTGAATTTCATAAAATAAAAATGGTAAAAGATTGAAAAAGTGTTCCTTTTTAGATATAACAATACTAAATATATTCACGTCACCAAATAATTGATTAAAACACACTGTTTTGCAATTAAGGTCTACAGTAGCCTTAACAGCACTCTGTAGGGTAGCACCATGGTGTAGTCGGAGAACAGCTAGCTTCTGTCCTCCTCTGGGTACATTGACTTCATTATAAAACCTAGGAGGCTCATCGTTCTCACCCCCTTCCATAGACTTACACAGTAACTATGACAACTTCCGGAGGACGTCCTCCAACCTATCAGAGCTCTTGCAGCATGAACTGACATGTTGTCCACCCAATCAAAGGATCAGAGAATGAATCTAGTACTGAAAGCATAAGCTACAGCTAGCTATCACTGCAGTGTATAAAATGTGGTAAGTAGTTGACTCAAAGAGAGAGAAAGACAATAGTTGAACAGTTTTCAACAAATTCATTTCTTCAAAAAGAGAGAGAGAGAGAGAGAGAGTGAGATAGTGAGAGAAAGAGAAAGAGAAAGAGAGAGAGAGATTTTTTTTCACTTTCAGTCTCACTTACTTAGCTAGCAAATGCAACTGGCTAGTTTAGTTACTCAAACACTCGGCTCAAACAGAGGGATGCTACGTTATTTTTTTCCGCCTGGTCACATACAGCTGATGTGTTGTTCATTGAAGTCCACACACGAAGGGAAAAGGTGAGAGGAGGAGAGTGCATAGAGGCGAGAAGGGATACAACATGGCTGCTATAAAAGTGAACTGTGTGATCAGGGGTGTATTCATTCCGTCGATTTTTTTGAAAAGCGTTTCTTAAACGGAAGCTTACGAAATGGGGAGAAAAATACCTGAATTTGTCCAATATAAACTCTCGTTTGCAACTGTTGGACTAATGATTACACCCTAGATAAGCTTGATGCAGGCAAGAGTGTGCAAGGCGGTATTGAATGTGTCACTGTCTGTCCATGTGTCACTGTCTGTCATCTCAAATGTTTCTCTCGACCTGTACGTTGCACACAAGCTCACTATCGCAAACTCATCTCAATACAGTAGAGTACGTTACACTAATCAGTGCTTTTAATAATTTCAGTTTCAGATTGATATCCTGAGGTTTCAATGATAAGTAACATATGCAGTAGTTGAGAACTGGCTGCCCAACCTTGTTTCAAAGTAGTGTGTATACAGATTCAGTAACGTACAGGTACTAGATGTGTCACAGCTACCTATACAATGTTGATCTGTTGAGCTTCTGTTGCAATAAACTGTGTGTTTTTTACAATTATTATGATTACTATTATATATTTTTTTTTACAACTGCCCAACCTTGGCCTGTCCAGTGGCGGGGTTCATCTCCATTCCTGCAAACGCATGCACGCGTGCGCGCGCGCACACACACTCACACACACACAAACACACCATTCCTGCTTGCGGACGTGTTATGGATGAGACTAGCTGACCTCCACATCTGCCTCTCCACAGATCCCAGGAGCATTCTAATCGAACCTGTTAAAAGACTGCCGACCCCCAGGTCAAACACTCACCAGGGTCAGCCTGTTTGCTAGGTAAACGATTCAAGGTTGAAATGGATGGATGGATTGATATATCTGTGTGCGTGTAATTCAGAATCTCACTTATTGAATTCTTCCTGACTATCAGTCTCGATAACTGAACTCCTGATTCATTTAAAGACGATGAGTAAAATAACACAGAATAGCATAGATTTGGAGCAGGGGTGTTTCTGATGGTTTTTGTTATTTCCTTTCAATTTGTGTCTTATTAAGGCCCTCCAGGAATTGAGTTTGACCCCCCTGATTTTGAGTGTAAAGCTGTACTGTGAGAGAGTGTATGTGGGTGATCAATTTGAGTCCCTCTCTCAACCAACCTTGCTGGCCTGAGTTGAACTGAGTTGAACCATACTGCTTTTTACTGTATTGGATATGTGACAGGACCTTAACTGGTTCTGCTTGGGTCACCAGGAGCCACCACCCTCAGAATCCTATATCAATACGTCAGATTGACTGGGATTAACCAAGGGCCAACAGAGAAGCCTGTAGGATCGGTTGACTGGAAAAATACTGTTACACAAGAAATAGTCCCGACGAAGACCCAGTTTGGGGTCGAACGTTGTCCTATTAAACATTATATCAGTGTGTGGATTTACTTTTTGTTCAACATTATCATCTCTGATTTTATATGGATGTGCGCAAAGCATCCCACTAAACATATACAATAAATGGAAGACACTAGGCTAAATATGTATTCTGTGTCGGGTAAACTAAGCTATCTTTCTTTAAAAAATGCTGTACTTCATTAGAGAACAGTTTGAAAGGTTGGTAGTACATTTCATGCTGGGTGATTTCATGTTAGCTGTGTTGCTCATGATATTGAGGAAGAGCGTTGGGATTAATAACATGGCAGCCAAAGCTGGCTGGTTATTGACTGCTGTAGCACGAGTTAGAACGTATTTCTAACACCGAGCTAGGAGCTGTTTGTTGAGATAATTGCATTCTCTAAGGATGCGAACGGAACACATAAATTAATTTCTAGCTGGAGTAACAGACAGGATTTATGCTTTCATGGGGCGGTTCGTTTACAGAACAAATAAATGACTTGTTTAAAAAAAAAATAATTACGTTTCTTCATGTCATTAAAGAGTATCAGTTATCGGATGACTTTGAAATATACACTCATGGTTGTCTGATGCGTTTTGATGTCAAAGTAAATCACCCTCTTACAGGAACGCATTCTAATGAATACAGTGGTGGGAGGGATGAAACATCACTATATTAGAATGACTGGTTTAACTCTGGATGCTATGCATTGCTATACAATATGCTGGCCTGGGCTGGTCTAGACATGTACAGTATGTTGAGGTATGGACTCACAACAATTCAGATGAGTTGGAGGAGGCCATTTTACAAATGTCGTTGTACTACTAACAGTATAACCTCAATAGATTAAAAACAATAGGGTACATTTGAAAAATAGCCGTTAAAAAAATACATGAAGCACAACATTCATGATGTAAATGTGTCAATAGATATGGTTGGCTACCATTAGATTTTTAATACTGTGGGATAATGTAGGTCTTATTTGAACGACCTGCTTCTTAATCCATGCCAAGGAGAGCAGAAAATACTAATTTGACACAGCTAACTTTTATCTGCTCCGTTGTAATTAGGAGTTCATTAAGTCATCCTTTGTGTTCAAGGATTTGTTTTACATACGCCACCAACGCTGCCAGCCTGCCAGCCTCTTTGAATTAGCCTAGCGCTCCCTAGCTCTCTGTCTTTTAAAGGAAAAATCCACCAAAAAATATATTTTTTTTTCATTAGTCCACTGTTGCTACAGTCCCAAAATGTTTTGCATGTTTTCAAGATAATAGATTTTCAAGAAGAAGTGTCACTTGCCACATCATCATTGGTGATGCGTTTTGCATCATATGATGCGTTTTGCATCCTCATGATGATGTGGCAGGTGACAGTTTGCTTCTTGAGAGACAACAGGAAAATTAGATAGACTTTTGCTGAAATAGCACTGGGCTGGATTCAAACACATGCTGCAGCTGTATATGTGACCTGCTAGACCAGGGTTTCCCAAACTTTTTCACTCGGGCCCCCCCCCCCCCCCCATCCAGCATTTTAGTATTTTTATTTTGGGGGGTGGGGGGACTCCTGCGCTAGACCACCCTAGGCCACGGCAGGGCCCTTCTTATGGGGGAAGGATATTACGTTGACACCACATCTCCACATTCTAACAGGTATCTTTTCATTGACCCATTAACGATCCTCTAACTATACATAGTACAATATCAAAATGCCAGACAGAATTAATTATGTTTGGTGTAAATTGATGAAATTTGGAGTCAGCATAGCTAACTATGTCTAAACAGGACACACTTCTTTTTTTTATTTTTTTTTATAACAATATTTTCCTTATCAATGATTTTCTTATTATTTTGTAAAAGCATATATAAATGTTCTATGATTTTATTTGGTATCTTCAGATTTGTCCAGTTAGCAAGGATATTATAAATGATACATTTCCATTATGGACATGGGTTAATCTGGTTCTTGGTTGAGGCGGAATACCCTGTTTGGCCCTGGGGTGGCCACGGTAAAAGCCATGGTAACAGATGACTACAAGGGACCCTCTTAGTTTTGGCTCCTGCACCAAATGATTCCAATTGTGGAGATAGTGAAAGCAGTGATTCATCATCTGCTGTATTACTTAGTGGGCTGAGAGCAGTGGGTCATTCATCTCCCACCCTGGCCTCTGCTGCCACAGCCAGAGGCCCAGAGCCAGGGAGACGCCACCACTGCACTGCAAGAACAGCATACACACCTGGACACACACACACGCACGTCTGGCCGCATGGCCTCCCCTGCCAGGACTCAACACAGCGTTGTGCTGACAAGACTGAGAGGCACTTAGTTTACAGCAGGTGAAAAACAATGTGTACCTCGGTGGGAGAGGTTGATATACTGTACAGTAGAGTGCGGTCTTTTACAATACTTTTCAATGGCCACAAAATCAATCTAGGGGTATTACTACAACAGTATGTATGTAGGATTTACGACACAAATGCCCTTTAGTTCTACAATGTAGCAGCCACATTACTGATTTTAGGGAAACAATGAGAGGAATTACATCTCTAGGCGGTTACAAAATATAATAACACAACCACCAAAGTTCCACATACAAATGTTACAATGCTACTGTATCCTGTCAGGTACTGTAACTAGCCTGGAATCCAAACCAATTAAATGCTTCCTTCATGAATTTAGTTTGGATGAGCATAGATTCAGTTGGCTTTCAGGTAACTGGCAGAGTGGAGATGAGGGCAAGGAGACAGGCAGTGCTAACCTGTTCTCCACTTAACTTACTGATATCCATGGAGGAGGGATGTAGGTTGCTGTAGCAGGTGCCCATGGCCCAAAGTACACAGCTAGAACCGATGGGAAGCACAAAACAATTTCACGCACCCTATGGGACCGGGGCCGGGGCTGTGGGACTGAGGCATGGCCCAAACCTAACGCATGCTGCTTCCCTGACTTCAATTAGTGTTCCACTTTAGTCCACCACCAGACTCCAGCAGGCTTCAGCAGGCTTCAGCAGGCTTCAGCAGGCTTCAGCAGGTCCCAGCACACTGCCAACCGCACCATGAACAACCAGCAGACACCCTCTCAGAAAAGAGTAATCTGTCGCCTTTCCGTCACACTCACCTGACGTAGTCTCCCGCAACACTCACACCTCACCTGACTCACACACACTCACACACCTCACCTGATTTACACATACATCACACAACTATCTTCCTTTCACTCGCACGTTCCTGTTCTGCTGCGTGCTCTCTTGTGTCTTCCTTCCCATCACCACCACACACACACAAAAAGACCCCACACACTCACACTACACACACACCAACACTATGTTTGCTGCTCCTCATTAACCTTTGAGCAGATAAGCCTGTTTTAACTCCGTGTTTGAACAGCCTCTCTGAAGCATTGTTCTACGTTGATACAGAAAACAGATTCTCTTTTTTCAATTCTCTCTCTCTCTCTCTCTCTCTCTCTCTCTCTCTCTCGCTCTCTCACCCCAATATCCATCCATTATCTATCTATCTCTCTCTCTCTCTTTCTCTCTCTCCCTTCCTCCCTCCCCCCCCCCCCCTCTCTCTTCCACTAGATTACGAGAATACAATTTCAATTTCATTCACTTCTCCCCAATCTCCCAAAAATCTAGCACCTGGTATACCCTTTAATTAAATGGAGAGATATTCTGGAGCAGCGGTTAGCGTGCCGACCTGCCTGGCGCCACTAACAAGGTGAAAAAGTGCACTGCGTGTGTAATGGGTGGCAAGAAAACTCACTGAGTAATTGTTAATATAATGTTGCCGCTTTGTCTCTCTGTCGTAATGTAGTAGCAGTTAGTTTTCCTCCACGTTTTTTTTTGCTCCCCCAATCGGGATACAGACTACAGTACATACGCTTGTTAGAAGCGCTGAGGTAGAAGGCAGTTAATTTATCTGGAGTGTAAATTCTTCTTGCTAGTCTGTTAGTCTGCCAGCTGTGTGTTGTGTTGTGTTGTGGATAAAGGTGATGAGTTCACTGTACCAGGCTGCTGGGTAAACACTCGGGATAGGTCCCAAATGTCACCCTATGGTCCCCTACGAGCCCTGGTCAAAAGCAGTGCACTAAATAGGGCATAGAATGCCATTTGAGACGCAGCCTCGGTTTGTTCTACCAGATGTTGCTCCCGAGCCGTGGAGAGAGAGAGTGTTGGGTAAATATGAACTGAGACTGTGTAAAGATAATTGTCAGGAGGTGATTATTTGTATCTGTATCAGAGGTTATTATTTTAATGACAAGATCAGATGAAATGCTGAGAAAACATTTGCACATGTACACACACACACACGCACACGCACGCACAGGCACGCAACCACACACACACACACACACGCGCACACACACACACAGGCACGCACACACAAACACGCTGCCGATTCCCCTCCAAGCAGGCTTTATAGGATGACCAAATAGCCAACAACATAATCTTTTCAAAACAGCCAGTGATCTTGAAAAAGTGCTCACATTATATCAATTAGGGTGAATTTAATGGCAACACAAACACACCCATGTGAGTCGGACAGAAATAGTGCAGGTTTGCTACAAACAGTGCCCTGTATAGGGATACAGATAGACTACCTGACGCTAACGTCGATGAATAACCCTGTGTGGTGTTTTGTTATTGGACGAGGGATGAATTCCGATTAACAAAGTAATTTATTATGATAAAGGTTTTAACAGAAATAATAGCCATTGAGATGGCATTAGCTGTCATGACAAGGAAAACTGTGAATCACACATTATACTCACACAGTATCAAGGCTGAGAATTAAACTGGGACAATGTAGCACAAATAATACTGTTGATAATACAATTATCCGGAAGACGACTGCATGTATGAATTGTGCGAGACTGACAAAAATAACCAATTTAAATGATAGTGTATAATAGGATTCTTTGAATGTTCTATCAGGAGATTATATGCCTTTTAGATAATCTGTAGAAATTTTTTAAAAATTATTAGGGAGACAATTCCAGGATAACAATTATATTATTATTAGAACAAAGAGGTCAAGATGACGAATCGCGATAATTATTCAACTTTTGCCTCATTCTGTCATTCCAATTTTATTTTTACACTTCACAAAACAGAATAAATTACAAAAATATTTTGTAATTAGCAGTACTACAAATCTTTCAAAACTTCAATAATGTCTCCAAATTCTTGATTAACTGTAGACTGATTAATCTCTGACAGCTGGCTAGCTAATATTGCGTTGCCGTTTTGTTTTGTTTACATATCGGAGTGATGTTGATCACTGGTCTGGTTAGGAACCCAGATGTTTGTCCCACATGGATTCCTTCCTGCTGTCTGTCCCAACATACTGAAACACAGCTCTCCTCACAGGCCTCTACAGAGTCAGACACAAGCCTCTCTAAACATACACTAGTTTGTTATTACGCCGATAAATGACAATATCCATTCGGACCTTTACCACCAAGGAAATTTGTGTGACTGGACCTTCTCAAATAGTATTTGAGTACCCCTGTTCAATACCATACATTTACAGAACTTCTGATAATGTTCTTTCCCCAGTACCTGACTTGCATATCTTTGGACCATCTTTCGCAAAACATTAAATACACATGTCATCAGTGAATACAAAAATCACTGTTAAGTGTTTTGTTCACAGAATATTAACACAGTTTTCATCAGAAGATAAATCTGTGCAATTGTGTTCACTGTTTTCAGCAATCAATAAATACTAATTCATGAAATTAATCTCATCAGTGTCTACCATGTACAATATATGGAAAGATCTAGACAATGGGGACTGTCTAACAGATTTTTTATAATATTGCAGAGAATGAAGTTGGGTTGCTTCTAAGTAACTTTGGGTTACTCGTTGTGACCTTCCATTATAGAACTTTGCATTGGTGTGGATTGAAGCCTATACATTCAAACCAGTTGTGTTCCTCCATTGTATTCACCTTTCCTTATTTCTATTGTGTTTCTGTGCGCCAATGGAAAATATACCAAACTATGACCAACCAACCTTTGTATTCAATACATGGAATTGGATAGTTTTTTACCTTTATTTTACTAGGCAAGTCAGTTAAGAACAAATTCTTATTTACAAAGACAGCCTAGGAACAGTGGGTTTAACTGCCTTGTTTAGGGGCAGAACGAAAGATTTTTTTTACCTTGTCAGCTCAGGGATTCAAGCAAGCAACCTTTCGGTTACGGGCACAACACTCTAACCACTCGGCTACCTGCCGCCCAAATGTGATGATACCAATGAATGAATCATGCACACAATGTGCTTATTTTTTATTTTAAAAATTATCAGGAATAATATTTGATTTTGTGTATGCAATTATTTGGAGAAATATGCATAAAAGGAGAGTAATTACCCATAATTCTGCACCTTTGGATAGTTGTACTTCCAATTTTGATCATCATGATTTAGTGACTGTAAAGAAAATGTATTGATCTACTGGGATTTTAAAAACTAACTTTATCAATTTGTCTGCTTGGATGGATATCCATCCATCCATTCTCTCTCTCTCTCTCTCTCTCTCTCTCTCTCTCTCTCTCTCTCTCTCTCTCTCTCTCTCTCTCTCTCTCTCTCTCTCTCTCTCTCTCTCTCTCTCTCTCTCTCTCTCTCTCTCTCTCTCTCTCTCTCTCTCTCCTCTCTCTCTCTCTCTCTCTCTCTCTCTCTCTCTCTCTCTCTCTCTCTCTCTCTCTCTCTCTCTCTCTCTCTCTCTCTCCCCCCCCCCCCACCCTACATCTGCCACAGAAAGCTCCTCACCTACCAATGTGATTTGATTTCAGCAGCCCAGAGTGTGTGTTTGTGTGCATGCACGGTGTGTGTGTGCGTCTGTCTGTGTTCAGATAGTGGTGGGTAGACAGCTGTTCTCTCACCTCTGTTTTGACACTGATTTAACATATGGCTAAACCTTTGCAGATAAGAACAGTGTATACTTTCCTGTTCCAGACAGATAACATCCACATTCATTACTACACAGAACAGTGTTGGTGTAAGCTCTTAGAAATGGACCCTTGCACAGCAAATCGTTGTAACACCAGTGTTGGCAAAACAAAGTGCAAATAATAGCCATTCAATTAAAAAATCTTATGTTGATAAAAAAAAAAAGCGGGTTAGCTGGTTTTGCTCTCTTGATCATCGTAACCAAGAAAGGTTCAAATAGTCATGCTGAAAGTACTATTTAGTATGATTAAGATTATGTGGTGAAATAAGTGTAACTGCAGATTCATTATTTTAACTGCATTTTCATTAAATAACGGGTTAATTTCAATGATAAACCTTCTTATTTTGTCCATATAGTTATTTATTATTATTTGACTTATGTCCAACTCATTTTCTGTTGGACATAAGTCTACACTCCTCCTAACATCCTTAAACGAATGTTCCACTTAGAATTAATGACTTCCTCATTGTTTACAAATTGGATTGTGCAAGGAAACACCAGTCCTAGACAGAGGATATACGTGAACACGTCTGTTAGTACTGCACTGGGATCAGTCCCGCTAATGTTCCAGACAGATACCCTGTTAAACCTTTATTGAGAGCGGTATTCACACGCACGCACGCGCGCACACACACGCCTACCTTGAAATCGACACCTTCCTAGCATTACACAGCAGAGCAGTGTACAGGGGAAATATATTGCATAGCCTCCCCAGACAATATTATCTCTTAAGCACAGACAAATTGTCTCTTTGTTTAAGGACATGAATATTTTTCAAAACATTATGGAAATCCCCAAAAAATAAGCACTCAAAGGGAAGCCAAAGTGCCACTTATGGATACTGCCAGCACATTGCATTGGCAATAGACATTTTCTCATTAAATGGGTCTTTTTTTTTCTCTCCCGGCCGACTCAGCTGCGGACTGGATCAAGTGAAGGTTGTTTCGTCCTCTCTCTCTCATGGCCTACATTTTGATGGGAGGGCTAATTGCATAATTTGTTTCAGAATTAACAGCTAATAGCTCTTAATAGCGCTCTCTCTCTCTCACACTCTTTCTCGCTCTCTCTCTCTCTCATCCCAATTTACTAGTATTTGGACAATTTGGATCCAAAACCATGCAAAAATGTTTTATCATTCATCAGCCTTTAGTGGTTATTGAAACTAATAGTATTTTGGATAATATGATTTCTAGGAACTAATTCCAATACAATCTCACTAACAACCTCTTCTTTAAAATATAATGAGGATATTAGATAATTAACATACATTACCAGAAACAAAACAGACTTCACTCTATCAATATACACTCTATACAAAACAGTAGGAACACCTTCCTAATATTGAGTTGCACCCCTCTTTGCCCTCAGAACAGCCTCAATTCGTTGGGGCATGGACAAGGTGTCGAAAGAGTTCCACAAGGATGATAGACCATGTCCAATGCTTCTCACAGTTGTGTCAAGTTGGCTAGATGTCCTTTGGGTGGTGGACCATTCTTGATACACACTGGATATTGTTGAGCGTGAAAAAACCCAGCAGCGTTGCAGTTCTTGACACATACCTGTGCACCTGGCACCTACTACCATACCCCGTTCAAAGGCACTTCAATCTTTTGTCTTGCCCATTCACCCTCTGAGTGGCACGCATACACAATCAATGTATCAATTGTCTCAAGGCCTAAAAATCCTTCTTTAACCTGACTCCTCCCCTTCATCACCACTGAAAAGAAGTGGATTTAACAAGTGGCATCACTAAAGGATCATAGCTTTCACCTGGATTCACCTGGTCAGTATATGTCATGGAAATACACCCAGCATATACAGTTGAAGTCGGAAGTTTACATACACCTTCGCCAAATACATTCAAACTCAGTTTTTCACAATTCCTGATATTTAATCCTAGTAAAAATTCCCTGTTTTAGGTCAGTTAGGATCACCACTTTATTTCAAGAATATGAAATGTCAGAATAATAGTAGAGAGAATTATTTATTTCAGCTTTTATTTATTACATCACATTCCCAGTGGGTCAGAAGTTTACATACACCCAATTAGTATTTGGTAGCATTGACTTTAAATTGTTTAACTTGGGTCAAACGTTTCGGGTAGCCTTCCACAAGCTTCCCACAATAAGTTGGGTGAATTTTGGCCCATTCCTCCTGACAGAACTGGTGTAACTGAGTCAGGTTTGTAGGCCTCCTTGCTCGCACACGCTTTGTCAGTTCTACCCACACATTTTCTATAGGATTGAGGTAAGGGCTTTGTGATGGCCACTAATACCTTGACTTTGTTGTCCTTAAGCCATTTTGCCACAACTTTGGAAGTATGCTTGGGGTCATTGTCCATTTGGAAGACCCATTTACGACCAAGCTTTAACTTCCAGACTGATGTCTTGAGATGTTGCTTCAATATATCCACATAATTTTCCTTCCTCATGATGCCATCTATTCTGTGATGTGCACCAGTCCCTCCTGCAGCAAAGCACCCCCACAACATGATGCTGCCACTCCCGTGCTTCACAGTTGGGGTGGTGTTCTTCGGCTTGCAAGCCTCCCCCTTTTTCCTCCAAACATAAAATTGTAATTATGGCCAAACAGTTCTATTTTTGTTTCATCAGAACAGAGGACATTTCTCCAAAAAGTATGATCTTTGTCCCCATGTGCTCCCAAGGATGAGCCAGACTTGTGGAGGTCTACAATTTTCTTTCTGAGGTCTTGGCAGATTTCTTTTGATTTTCCCATGATGTCAAGCAAAGAGGCACTGAGTTTGAAGGTAGGCCTTGAAATACATCCACAGGTACACCTCCAATTGACTCAAAGCTCAAGCTGGTTAAAGGCACATTCAACTTAGTGTATGTAAACTTCTGACCCACTGGAATTGTGATATAGTGAATTATAAGTGAAATAATTTGTCTGTAAACAAATGTTGGAAGAATTACTTGTGTCATGCACAAAGTAGATGTCCTAACCGACTTGCCAAAACTATAGTTTGTTAACATGAAATCTGTGGAGTGGTTGAAAAATGAGTTTTAATGACTTCAGCCTAAGTGTATGTAAACTTCCTACTTCAACTGTAACTGTATGTAAACTTCCGACTTCAACTGTATATACATGGTCATTTTACCATATCACTCTATAAAGGCATGTTACTGTATACTGTACCATCAATACTATCTAGTAATGGCCACTATCTAACAGCAACCTCCCTGTTAGATAGTGGAGGAAAGAGTGTGAGGTTTTGAGAGTTGCAGGAAATAGAAGGGTCCAGGATAGAAGAGGCTGAGGCCAGATTAACAGTTCTTAGGAGGCTGGCTGCTAAATCAATCCCCTCTCAAACCAGGCAATAACCTCCACTGTCTGCTCTCTCTCGATGTAATAACCAAACTGAATTTCAAAACTAAATCAAACAAACACAAGGATAAAGAGACTGAGACAGGGGGGATAGAGAGAGAGGGAGAGAGAAGAGAGAGAGAGAGAGAGAGAGAGAGAGAGAGAGAGAGAGAGAGAGAGAGAGAGAGAGAGAGAGAGAGAGAGAGAGAGAGAGAGAGAGAGAGCACAAAGAGACTGACTGGGATTCAATCAATACTTTGATCTTGCTGTCAATCACCAGTACTATTAACCTACGGGCAGAGAGGTGGCTGTTCTATCTGTTTATCAGTCCTGCCCACATCAACAACCGACAGACAGGGACACCAGAGGCACCGACGGCCATTTTAACAAAAGGGGTTTGTGTTGCCTGCCTGTCAGACCTATCATGAATGTGCAGAAAATGTATCACTGGATCTACCATATACAGTTGAAGTCAGAAGTTTACATACACCTTAACCAAATACATTTAAATTTCACAATTTCTGACAATTTAATCCTAGTAAAAATGACCTCTCTTAGGTCAGTTAGGAACACCACTTTGTTTTAAGAATATGAAATGTCAGAATAATAGTAGAGAGAATGATTTATTTCAGCTTTTATTTCTTTCATCACATTCCCAGGCGGTCAGAAGTTTACATACACTCAATTAGTATTTGGTAGCATTGTCTTTAAATTGTTTAACTTGAGTCAAACGTTTCGGGTAGCCTTCCACAAGCTTCCCACAATAAGTTGGGTGAATTTTGGCCCATTCCTCCTGACAGAACTGGTGTAACTGAGTCAGGTTTGTAGGCCTCCTTGCTCGCACACATTTTTTCAATTCTGCCCACAACTTTTCTATAGGGTTGAGGTCAGGGCTTTGTGATGGCCACTCCAATACCTTGACTTTGTTGTCCTTAAGCCATTTTGCCACAACTTTGAAAGTATGATTGTGGTCATTGTCCATTTGAAAGACACATTTGCGACCAAGCTTTAACTTCCTGACTGATGTCTTGAGATGTTGCTTCAATATATCCACATAATTTTCCTTCCTCATGATGCCATCTGTTTTGTGAAGTGCACCAATCGCTCCTGTAACAAAGCACCCCACACAACATGATGCTGCCACTCCCATGCTTCACGGTTGGGATGGTGTTCTTCGGCTTGCAAGCCTCCCCCTTTTTCCTCCAAACATAACGATGGTCATTATGGCCAAACAGTTCTATTATTGTTTCATCAGACCAGAGGACATTTCTCCAAAAAGTACGATCTTCGTCCCCATGTGCAGTTGCAAACCGTAGTCTATGGCGGTTTTGGAGCAGTGGCTTCTTCCTTGCTGAGCGGCCTTTCAGCTTATGTCAATATAGGACTCGTTTTACTGTGGATATACAGTAGATACTTTTGTACCTGTTTCCTCCAGCATCTTCACAAGGTCCTTTGCTGTTGTTCTGGGATTGATTTGCACTTATAAACACAAAGCACGTTAATCTCTAGGAGACAGAACTTGTCTCGTTCCTGAGCGGAATGACGGCTGCGTGGTCCCATGGTGTTTATACTTGCGTACTATTGATTGTCATGATGGACATCTACTACTAAAGTAGATGTCCTAACCGACTATAGTTTTGTTAACATGAAATCTGTGGCGTGGTTGAAAAATGAGTTTTAATGACTTCAACATAAGTGTATGTAAACGTCCGACTTCAACTGTATCTAAAAGGTACCAAAAAACAGTTATCCTTTGTCATTTACCGTTGACAGAGGTCAGTGTTGATTTTGGGTAGAAGTGATCAGAGGTATATTTCACCATGCAGGGCCTCATTTTATCAATGTTACTATGTATATATCAATGTCTTCAATGGTAAATGCCAACTAATGAAAGAACATAAAACATCAAAGATAAGAAGCATATCAGTCTCAGGTAATGGATGTTCCTCTTAGACAGACACTTTAACCAAAGGAACCTCCACTTTTAACCCTCCAGCTCCAGTGAAACCCCCTTTAGATTGTTACAATAAAGGTCATTCTAATTCCAACCACAAATTAAAGTGTGGACAACATTACAGTAGAGCAGTTGTACGGTTAGTAGCTCCTAGCTCCCATCTGTCTAGCCAGCCTGACACCTTATTGTAAACTCATAACGGGTGTCGCGCCACAGTGAAAATGTTAATATTTTTTTTTAATCACATGACTTGACCTCAGTAGCCAATGATCTGTATCTGGTGCTTGCCGCCTGTGATGTAGCTAGGTACTACAGCTTGCACACAGCGCTCCAGGCGCCCATTTTAATGAAGGTCTGCAAAAAATAATAGGAAAAAAAAAACCCACTGTGGATACTTTTTTAAAAATGATTATTTGGGAAATAAAAGCTTGCTTGCTGAAAGTCTCCAAGCGTTTGTCGACGTTGGAATTTGATTGTGACCCCGGGTTGCGTTTTCTATTATGGTACGTTGGGAAATAATGTTACAATACAATGCATGACACCAGTTTAAATTGAAATATGAAAGCTTTACCAAAAAGGGCATTTAAGGGACATTTGTATTAAACTTCAATAGGAGTCTCTTTTTTTTATTCAATTATAATGAAAAGGCTATAGGACCATTGTTGTTCATTTATTTCGAAAGGCTAAATAAAGTGCTAACAATAACATGCCTCAAATAGCTGTTTTCCAACAATATCTTCATAATTATCGTCATATCGATAATTATCGTTATTTGCATAATAATGCCATAATAATGGTACTGAATAAGTGGTCCCGAACAAATTATGTGGGTATTCTTTTTTGTAGGTTAATTCACAACTGACTGCTTTTTATTGGTAAATTGAAATGAATATTTTGAGTGCAGCATTGACTTTGACTTATTTTGCTTCTGATTGTACATACAGTCGACCTAGCTAGGTGACATGTGTCACAGACTAAATTAGTGTTCAGTTGAGACCAGGTCCATTATTGGAACTCTCGGTTCTGGGTGTCATAAGTCTGTATGTGTGTGTGTGTGTACTTGTGCGTGTGTGTGGGTTTGTCACCAGGGCTCTGGTCTTGCTAAGCCCCACAGCAAGAGCAATATCAGCGGCACCAAAGGGCCCACGTGACACAGCTTTACTCATCTCCACTAAACCCAGGACAACTGAAACTGGCTAGAACAGCAATCACACACACTAGACAACACCCACTCTATAACAGTTTATAACACAGACAGACAGATGGACGGACAGAGACAGACAGACAAATGTGAATAGTAAGAAACATACCTGATCAAGGAGATTGGCAATGCAGCATTGAGAGAAAAACAAAAAGAGAGCAGAGGATATTAGTTTAAATCTGAACAATACGTTGTATTGTAGCTTTTTACAATACACCAAAGATGTATGGACACCAAGATGTGGCAGCGGAGAGTAGAAGCAGTACTGTTGATTGATTGAGCAACCAGGAGATTTCAATCAAGATTCCAGGCGGTCTATTAACATCGCTATAGGTTATCATCACGCCGTTCAAACGCCATCCGAATGTTTTTGATAATGGTTTGAACAGTGAAATGCCAAGTCTAATGCAAACAATAAAGCTGTCTGTTTATATAGTGAAGCAAGGTTTATCTCTGAATGTTTACGCATCATATCTAGATTACACTGTGAATGATGTAAAGAATGAAAGCAAGGAAAACGTTTAGCTGATGGGATATTATCTGACGGTAACGGACTAGCTTAACTCCCACAAAATGACAACAAGTCAATGAAGAATTGCACATATAATTTCTCTGAGATAATGAAACAAAAATCAAATAAATCAAATAAAACATAAATCACATGAAAGAAATGGTATATGGTATAATATGGTATAAATACTATAGTATTCACTGTAGTGTTTTTTGCAGACTGTAGTATTTACTGTAGTATACAGTACTCTAGTACAATGGTATTATGTAGTATCTCCAGGATAAATATATATTTAATAATAATAATAATAATAATAATAATAATGATTTTCAGTTAATGTTAAATAAATACTGTAGTAAATGGTCTATACATGGCATGTCGTTTTCTCACTTATGGGTGGCACAAATTGCAAAATCGTGGAAAGGAATGGGCAAGGTATATGCAAATTAAATACTGTAATATTTACAATAGTTAATAAAAGTGTAGTGTTTTTGCTGATATTACTGTAGTATTTAATACAGTGCTTTTTTGGTGTTATAGTAGTACTATACATGAGTACTATACATGATCGAGGGATACTACAGTGTGTAGTATAGTATTCTACAGTATACTACAGTTTACTATATCATTCTATAGTAAGTCTGTAGTATTCTATAGTAATTTGTAGTATTTTTCCATGTGGGAAAGTCAGTCATATTAATTTAGCAATGGCTAAGTCTGCTAGCATATATACAATGCCAACAGTGTGCAAAGCTGTCATCAAGGCAAAGCGTGGCTACTTTGAAGAATCTCAAATATAAAATATATTTTGATTTGTTTAACACTTTTTTGGTTACTACATGATTCCATATGTGTTATGTCATAGTTTTGATGTCTTCACTTTTATTCTACATTGTAAAAAATAGTGCAAATAAAGAAAAACCCTTGAATGAGTAATATTACAAACTTTTGGCCCCCAGACTATATATATATATACTGTATATCTACTGTATATACAGTGCATTCGGAAAGCATTATTCGAAAATTGATTAAACAAAACATTCTACTCATCAATCTACACCCAATAGCCAATAATGACAAAGAAAAAACCTTTTTGTTAATAAAAAAAATATCTTATTTAGATAAGTATTCAGACCCTTTGCTATGAGCTTCGAAATTGAGCTCAGGTAAATTCAATTGATTGGATATGATTTGGAAAAGCACAAACCTGTCTATACACTCTTAGAAGTAAAGGTGCTATCTATAACCTAGAAGGGTTCTTCGGCTGTCCCCATAGGAGAACCCTTTGAAGAACCCTTTTTGGTTCCAGGCAGAACCTTTTTGGTTCCAGGCAGAACCTTTTCGAGTTCCATGTACAACCCTTTACACAGAGGGTTCTACATGGAACCCAAAATAGTTCTGCCTGGAACCAAAAAGGGTTCTTCAAAGGGTTCTCCTATGGGGACAGCCGAAGAACCATTTTTTTCTAAGAGTGTATAAGTTCCCACAGTTGACAGTGCATGTCAGAGCACGGACTCAGGAGAGGTGAAGGTCGAGACATGCATCCTCCGAAACACAACCCCGCCAAGCCGTACTGCTTCTTGATACAATACACCAATGTGTCGGAAGAAACACCGTACACCTGGCAATAGTGTCAGTGCGCATGCGCCCAGCCTGCCACAGGAGTCACTACAGCGCGATGGGACAAGGACAGCCAAACCCTCCCCTAACCTGGACGACGCTGGGCCAATTGTGCGTCACCTCATGGGTCTCGCGGACGTGGCCGGCTGCGACACAGACAGGGCTCAAACCTGCATATGTAGCAACGCAGCTTGCACTGCGATGCAGTGCCGTAGACCACTGCGCCACTCGGGAGGCCCTGGCCTCCATCATTCTTAAGTGAAAGAAATTTGGAACGACCAATACCTTTCCTAGAGCTTGCCACCCGGCCAAACTGAGCAATCGAGGGAGATGGGCCTTGGTCAGGGAGGTGACCAAGAACCCGATGGTCACTCTGACAGAGCTCCATAGTTCCTCTGTGGAGATGGGAGAACCTTCCAGAAGGACAACCGTCTCTGCAGCACTCCACCATTCAGGCCTTTATGGGAGAGTGGCCAGACGGAAGCCACTCCTCAGTAAAAGGCACATGACAGCCCGCTTGGAGTTTGCCAAAAGGCACCTAAAGGACTCTCAGACCATGAGAAACAAGATTCTCTGGTCTGATGAAACCAAGATTGAACTTTTTGGCCTGAATGCCAACTGTCACGTCTGGAGGAAACCTGGCACCATCCCTACGGTGAAGCATGGTGGTGTCAGCATCATTCTGTGGGGATGAATTTCAGCGGCAGGGAATGGGAGACTAGTCAGGATCGAGGGAAAGATGAACAGAGAAAAGTACAGAGAGATCCTTGACGAAAACGTGCTCCAGAGTGCTCAGGACCTCAGACTGGGCCAAATATTCACCTTTCAACAGGACAGCGACCCTAAGCACACAGCCAAGGAGTGGCTTTGGGTCAAGTCTCTGAATATCCTTGAGTGGCCCAGCCAGAGCCTGGACTTGAACCCGATCAAACATCTCTGGAGAGACCTGAAAATAGCTGTGCAGCGACGCTCCCCATCCAACCTGACAGAGCTTTAGAGGATTTGTAGAGAAGAATGGGAGAAACTCACCAAATACAGATATGCCAAGCTTGTAGCATCGTACCCAAGAAAACTTAAGTCTGTAATCGCTGCGAAAGGTGCTTCAACAAAGTACTGAGTAAAGGGTCTGAATACTTAAGTAAATGTGATATTTCCGTTTTTTGGGGGGAATATATTTGCTAAAATTGTTTTTGCTTTGTCATTATGGGGTTATGAATCCATTGTAGAATAAGGCTCTAACGTAACAAAATGTGGAAAAAGTCAAGGGGTTTGAATACTTTCCGAAAGCACTATATATCTGTTCCCACAGGAATCCAGTAATTGGGCTAGCAATGGCTCATGAAAATACCTTCAACTTCTTTCAAACTGCACGCTAACACATAAAAAAAGGTATCCATTAGTTAATCTGACTAGGTAAGTAGAAAAAGGGCTTGATTGACAAAATCTTGCGTTATCCCTTTACGATCAGAGTGATAAGTTGCAATGTATATTTGTAGCAAATGAGAGCCATGAGCACACAGCCACCACTTGCTCCTCATCATCTCCCTACAGTTCAGTGGTGCGCATCAGTTATATTTCAAATGGTGTCAAGCATCAGTTATATTTGAGATGGTGCCAACATCATTTATTTTTCATGCATTTAGGAGTAAAACGGCAACCAGAAGAGTGACCTTCTTACAATCGTTCTTCACCCCCCCCCCCCCACCCCGCTACCTTTGCCACCTCTGCTGAAAAAAATCCTAGGGGAAACACTGAAGGTGAAAGTGAACATCTAATGCAATAAGTTCATCGTTGACAGTGGTAATGCAAAACTAGTCTTTCTATTTGATCGTGACCTCATCTGACTCCCAAGTAGCATTGCATTCATCAACCATAGTAAATCAGGCCTTTGCTTTTTCACGTCACAGACTGTCATTACGTGTACTCAAAGGATCAATAGAAGCAGGTAGCATCCCATTTAAAAACCTGTTAAATGATGAGTTACTGCTCAGCCAAGCATCCAAAACCTTTGAGTGCTCCAATGAGCATCATCATCTACACAAGTGCTTCACCCCTACACACCCATAAATATATCATGAACATTGGCACCATTACTTACAGTGTCTTATCAGACTGCTGAAAGGTGGAACTATCGTTGTATCTATGTAGGGAATAGCAAATAGCGGAATGGAATATGTTTCAAAGATGTAAGATATGGGAGATGAAAATAATGTAATGATGAGAGAGAGAGAGAGAGAGAGAGAGAGATAGAGAGAGAGAGAGAGAGAGAGAGAGAGAGAGAGAGAGAGAAAGAAAGAGAGAGAGAGTGAGAGAATTAGAATGAGAAAGAAACAAGAGTTGATAAAACAGAGAGAAAGAAAGAGAAAGATGGTGCAAGATAGAAAAGGGAGAAGGAAATAGAGACTGAAACAGAAGAGTGTGTAAGTGTGTATGCTTGGCCCGGTCCCACTGTGTGAGCTGTGTGATCTGAACAGCCGTGTTGGCAGGCCCTGTCACAGAGATCATCCTGGTTCACTGGGATGTGGATTACATGTGCATTAACATGTGGCACTGGCTTGATGCGGGTCACAACTTCCCAGTTGCCAACTAAGCCATGCCACTGCTGCCTACCAAGTAGCAACTACACAGACAGGCAGGGGCTGAAAATACATTTTTATTTTATTTGATTTGATTTGAGCTACAATTATAAAGTTAACAGTTGCAGACTGGGAGTTCTACAGTACAAAGGTCTGGGTTTAATGTAGAGTAACAAAACTTTGCAACCCTATTTTAAAAATGTTAAAAATGCAAACATGATCACAAAAGGATTCCAGATTTCCTGCTTACTTCTTCCATCCATCACGTGGTCGATTTTTTCACCACATTTGTAACTGACAAAAACAATAGCATATCAGTATAGGATTGCTGTCATAACTTACAATGTGCAGTCAAAATAAGAAAGAGATGACACTTCTCTGGTGGGGATGCAGGCTATAATTACATATGGCGGAATGTACACACGAAACAAAGAAAACCACAGAGTACAAAAGTCTACTGGGTACACACGGCAACATTCATCTCAATTGAGGTAATTGATGTTTTTCCCAGCTACAAGCAGGCTTGGGGGAAAGAGGCTTTGTGTTTTCTCTCTCTCTCTCTCTCTCTCTCTCTCTCTCTCTCTCTCTCTCTCTCTCTCTCTCTCTCTCTCTCCCTCTCCCTCTCCCTCTCTCTCTCTCTCTCTCTCTCTCTCTCTCTCTCTCACCACCTGCCACATGTTGCTCAGCCAGAGGAAGAAAGAGAAACAGAGAGAGAGAGAGAGAGAGAGAGGGGGGTGGAGGGTGGGGGGGTGTAGATATGTGACTAAAGAGACACTGCCACACATAGAGATGTGGGAGAGGGAAAGATAGATGACTAGAGAGAGAGAGAGAGAAGAGTGTGTCGACACATGCCATGCAAACAGAGAGAGAGAGAGGAACAGATGCCGAGTGTGAAAGGGAACGTGTGGTGGGTGTGACAGCCCCAAAGTTGTGTATGCATCCATCCGTCAGAGTGAGTCTGACACTAACATGCGTGTTGGCCAATTAAAGAGAAAGCCACAGTGGAAAAGCATAAATCATCTACTGACATACGAAACACTTTTCTACTTCATTATGTTCTTATAAATATTGATGTGGATTTACAATACTGTCTATGAAAAGGTCAGGGTCGGGGAAATATAACATTTCAAAACGTCTGCTAGATTTGATAGGGTTGCAGGGAACGGATGCCCCTATGATTCAATATTTATCTGTAAATAAAGTCACATTCACCTATTTCCAGAGGGTGTCTGTCTTTCTGTCTGCAATATGTTAAATATTTCCGATGTCCTCTGTCTGTAAATGATGTTTCCTTACGGATAAGTTACTTGTGGAGGTTATAGAATAAACAGTGGCAGAATGCAGTCTAGCAGGGACAGACTGGCTAACGATGGACCAGCCCATCTGGCATTGGGCAGAACTACCCTATGGTCAGTCCGTCTCCGACTGTAGGGAACAACAAATTGTCTTTCACACAAGTGACTCATGGTCAATGATCAGTTCATCATTCTATATTGTTGTAGTTATTGTTTCTGAGATAATAGAGCAACAATCCTGATATAATGTGCTATCCATCCATACAAAATTAATTCACAGTTGACCGATTGGTATGTGTTGAGTCAGCCTACTCTGTGGAACCTCCATTCTCCTCTTGCCATCTGCCCCATACAGAGCCCAGTGCCACTGAACCCCCCCCCCCCCCCAACCCCCCCCCCCCCCCCCGACTCAAACTGGCTGAAGGTTCGACTGTGGGGCCATTTGGAGACAAGGGGTAGCATTCACTTCCTGCCAGACTCTCCCAGCCCTACACAGGGCTCCAGTTGTACTGCTATAGAGACATCCTCAGCAGGGAAAAAACTGAAAAACAAACCAGTTGTACTGCTATAGATATATCCTCAGGAGGGAAAAAACTGAAAAACAAACCAGTTGTACTACTATAGATACAAACAGAAAAACAAACCAACCGTATAAAGAAAAGTCTTAACAAATACTTTGCTTCTTCAGAAATGTGTAATTGGCTACACATTTGTTTGTCATTAGCTGAACTTTCCACTTTATATAAACCCAACAGACTAATTAGAAATTGATAGTTAGATGTAAATGTGTCATTATTTCAGAAGCAGAAGCAGTCGCATGCCTTCTCAGTGGTGTGCTAATTAAATCTATTTTTCCTCTGCACAGCAAATGAACCTTGATGAGCAATGTGATCTCATTAAATGACAGACCGATGAAAGGATGGATGGATCCAGTTAAAAGTTAGAGCCACGTAACCACGCTCTGTTTTTACTGACAGACACACCTGAGCACACAGGCTTCGTAACAGCTGGGAACTGACAGGCACGTCCACCTGCATGCCTCTCTGCCTTCTCCTACTTCCTTATTCTGCGTTTCAGCCGTTATCGTGGTGATTCATTATCGGTTTAGAACGCCCACCAACACTGACATGAAACTTGTGTTCTGAGAGTGAGTCAGAAATAAATACACATGAATGTGTGCTTAGAGACAATAGATGGAGGGGGATAGGATGGTACATGTCTTGAGAAAAGGCATAATGGCTCTCTGTTTTACCATCATTATGTTGTTGATGGTGATATGTTCTACGCTCCATGATTCGAAACCTCCACCTCTTTACACTTTTAGAAAAAAACTGTGACTGCCGGGATAATTGAGTTGAAGACATGTCAAAATTCATCCAAAGAAAGCCAGCCCCTGCCTCCCCTTCTTCCCTCACCCTCCCTCCCGCACCTACCCCTTTAGTGCCTGAGCTAATAAGCTTCTAGTACATCTCTCTGACTCACTACCAAGTGTGCTAATGCAACCAAGGGAGGATTCCTATACCCAAGTGTGTGTCGGTGTTAATTTTGTCAACGAAACACCTCTTTTTCTGTGGCAACTGACGAGACTATAATTGATAAAGTAGAACCAGAAAAAAACTATAATTTTTTCATTAAAGTTGACAGAAACGAGACAAGAATAAATTATCTCTGTCACAAAAATCTGACTAGTAAGTGGACTGGACAAGAGTTTTTGGAGAGATGAAGAGCTTTTCAGTGTTATTTGTACGGTCAAATAAAAAGCATGCTTAACATTAGCAGAATTGTAAGGCTTTCTGATTGCAATGTTGCAAAGTGGTGGAAAATAAATTCCATGCCCAGGTCATTCACGAGTCACCTCTCTGCCTACAATTCTCCAATCTGGCAGCAACAAATCATTGATGCAAATAAGGTACACGCCATGGCTACTCTCCCGGTGGTAAAAGCTTCAAGTAGAAAAAGGGGTGTTTGGAGCCACTTTACTTATCATGTGGATTCAAACAAGACCGAATGCAACATTTCCATAGGAGAAGACAGCGTTTGCACCCAGAAGTTGATGGGGAAAAATACTTCCAACCTCAAGAGACATCTGAAAGTACATCATTCCAATATATATATACGCTCAGGTAATACCAGATTGATAATGCTAGCTAGTTAGCTTGCTGCAACCTATCAGACCACTACTTACGACAGAACTTTGATTAGGCCTACAATATAGCTGCAGTACTTCAAGAGGCACGGTTCCAGACTGCAACCAACCAGGGTCCAGCTTATATTCCCTCAGTCCTATGTTCCCAGGGCCATATGTTCCTTCAACCTATGTCCCCCAGCCCTATTTTCCCAGGGCCCGATGTTCCCTCAACCTACAGTTGAAGTAAGATGTTTACATACACCTTAGCCAAATACATTTAAACTCAGTTTTTCACAATTCCTGAAATTTAATCCTAGTAGAAATTCCCTGTTTTAGGTCAGTTAGGATCACCACTTTATTTTAAGAATGTGAAATGTCAGAATAATAGTAGAGATTTATTTCTTTCAGCTTTTATTTCTTTCATCACACTCCCAGTGGGTCAGAAGTTTACATACACCCAATTAGTATTTGGTAGCGTTGCCTTTTAATTGTTTAATTTGGGTCAAACGTTTCGGGTAGCCTTCCACAAGCTTCCCACAATAAGTTCCTCCTGACAGAACTGGTGTAACAGAGTCAGGTTTGTAGGCCTCCTTGCTCGCACACGCTTTTTCTGTTCTGCCCACAAATGTTCTATAGGATTGAGGTCAGGGCTTTGTGATGGCCACTCCAATACCTTGACTTTGTTGACCTTAAGCCATTTTGCCACAACTTTGGAAGTATGCTTGAAGTCATTGTCCATTTGAAAGACCCATTTGCGATCAAGCTTTAATTTCCAGACTGATGTCTTGAGATGTTGCTTCAATATATCCACAATTTTCCTTCCTCATGATGCCATCTATTTTGTGAAGTGCACCAGTCCCTCCTGCAGCAAAGCACCCCCACAACATGATGCTGCCACCCCCGTGCTTCACGGTTGGGATGGTGTTCTTCGGCTTGCAAGCCTCCCCCTTTTTCCTCCAAACATAACGATGGTCATTATAGTCAAACAGTTCTATTTTTGTTTCATCAGACCAGAGGGCATTTCTCCAAAAAGTACGATCTTTGTCCCCATGTGCAGTTGCAAACCGTAGTCTGTCTTTTTTTTGGAGCAGTGGCTTCTTTCTTGCTGAGCGGCCTTTCGGGTTATGTCGATATAGGACTTTTTTTTACTGTTTGATATAGATACTTTTGTACCTGTTTCCTCCAGCATCTTCACAAGGTCCTTTGCTGTTGTTCTGGGATTGATTTGCACTTTTCTCACCAAAGTACGTTCCTCTCTAGGAGACAGAACACGTCTCCTTCCTGAGCGGTATGACGGCTGCGTGGTCCCATGGTGTTTATACTTGTGTAGTATTGTTTGTACAGATGAACGTGGTGCCTTCAGGCGTTTGGAAATTGCTCCCAAGGATGAACCAGACTTGTGGAGGTCTACAATTATTTTTCTGAGGTCTTGGCTGATTTCTTTAGGTTTTCCCATGATGTCCAGCAAAGAGACACTGAGTTCGAAGGGAGGCCTTGAAATACATCCACAGGTACACCTCCAATTGACTCAAATGATGTCAATTAGCCTATCAGAACCTTCTAAAGCCATGACATCATTTTCTGGAATTTTCCAAGCTGTTTAAAGGCATAGTCAACTTAGTGTATGCAAACTTCTGACCCACTGGAATTGTGATATAGTGAATTATAAGTGAAATAATGTGTCTGTAAACAATTGTTGGAATAATTACTTGTGTCATGCACAAAGTAGATGTCCTAACCGACTTTCCAAAGTGGTTGAAAAATGAGTTTTAATGACTTCAACCTGAGTGTATGTAACCTTCCGACTTCAACTGTACATACACATACCATATTCATACAATATTCAATTAGAATAAAAAAAAATACAATTTGTACATATTGAAACTGTAAAAACGTTTACAAGTCAAACTCCTCGTTAAGGCCAAGTGGAGACTGTGTGTTAAGCCTGTGGATCCAGAAAGATTCCCATTGAGAGGAAACTTCTTCAAAGGGAATCTTTCTGGATACATAGGCTCAACACACTGTCTCCTCTTGGCCTTAACGAGGAGTTTGACTTGTAAACGTTTTTATAGTTTCAATATTGTATATTGTAAAATTGTATTTTTTATTTTATTCTAATTGAATATTGTATGAACATGGTATGTCTATGTATATTACTGTAAATATTGATCACATTCCTTATATATGATCATATATTTTGATACATTGAAAGTTAATATTGTGAACCTATGTTATACATTTTTACCTCCTGTTTCAGGAAGTGATGTCACTGAGTACTGGCCCTATATATAGGACCTTCCACCCCCACCTGGGATATGGATGCCTGATGAAGACCTAAGGGTCGAAACGTTGTTGTAAATGGATATCACCTGGGAGCATGAGTATCAGTGTGCAGGGTTTTCCTTTCTGTTTTTCACGAGTTTGCCTACAACTCCAGCACCTACGGAAAGTACCTGGATGTGCTTCAGCTTTTGCCTATCATATTAGTGCACATAAAGATGGAAGCACATTCATCTCTATTGAACAACAACATTCTGAAAATGGAGCCCTACTTTAACAGTAAAATATAACAATTCATGACAATCACTGGAAAATATCTTGTCTCATGCATTCCTGCTTAGACATGTTAGATTAAACAACGTATTTCTTGAATAGCCATCTCTGTAGTCTATTACACAGTCTAAAGCACTGTGAATTATTTGATAAAATTGACTACTATTTTATTATATTGCGTGAAGCTGCAAAAACAAAAATGTCCGACATGGGCTGGTGTCACCAGCTGAAAAAGTTAGCGGGACCAGTGCCACCAGGGGGAAATGTTAGTCTGGAGCCCTGTCAAGGGGTGTGATTTTTAATCTGCTGCAGAGTAATGTGTTCTTCTGCCAATTTGGCTGTTGGGAAGATAATCATGCGATATGTTGTGCTGAAGAATATGTTGGTAGTCCGTGATTTACTATAGGTTAATGAGGCAATAAAAATGGGATGTGACTAAATTTGACTAAAATGAAAGGCATTTAGTTGTTTTCGTCATTTTGACAATACCTGGACTAAATCATTATTCAATACCTGGACTAAATCATTATTCAATACCTGGACTAAATCATTATTCAATACCTGGACTAAATCATTATTCAATACCTGGACTAAATCATTATTCAAGAGACAAAAATGTGACGATGATATTTTAGTAAAAAAAGACTAGATCTAATCTAAAAAAGAGTGCCAACATTAATACTGGTGTGTGTGTCTGTGTCTGTGTCTGTCTGTTTCTGTGTGTCTGTGTCTGTCTCTATGTGTCTGTGTATCTGTGTGTCTGTCTGTGTCTGTGTGTCTGTGTCTGTGTGTCTGTCTGTGTCTGTGTGTCTGTGTCTGTGTTTCTGCGTGTCTGTGTGCGTCTGTGTCTGTGTGCGTCTGTGTCTGTGTGTCTGTGTGTCTGTGTGCACTAGCCCATCCATACACCGAGGAATAGACCCAGCACATGTTGTTTAATGCCATCCCACTGTTAACTGTGAAAGGGCGTGTGTGTGTGGGGTTCTAACTTTGTGTGTGTGTATGTGTGTGTGTGTGTTTGTCTATGGTTCCTCAGGGGGCCTCCCAAAGACGACACACACTTCAAAGGGTTCCCTCCGCGATATGGAGTAGTGATACTTGGTTGGCCTCAAGACAAAAGGTTTAAGTACTGATCCTCCGCCACTGTTTTCTTTACGATTAGAGAGGTGGCAGAGCAAAATGTCATTTAGTCTGAACGCTGTTCTGCTAGGATTTGCCGCACTGTTTGTCTTCTTAAATCTACAACAGAGGAGTTGGCAAATGAACCTTGAGTCCCTATGAATAAAACAACAGAGGAGAAGGAGAGGAACATCTCCCACCTAGGAATTAGCATTTGAGGAGCAGCGGGGAACCCTGGAAATGTGATTTGAGCCAACAGTGGTAGTCCTACAGCAGTCACCTGTGCAGTGTCAGGAGAGGAATGCATAGGAAAGACGAGAGAGAAGAGGACAACTAGTCAGTTGTACAACTGAAAGCATTCAACTGAAATGTGTCTTCCGCATTTAACCCAACCCCTCTGAATCAGAGAGGTGCAGGGGGCTGCCTTAACAGTGGGTTAACTGCCTTGCTCAAGGGCAGAACGATAGAGTTTTACCATGTCAGCTCAGGGATTCGATCCGGCAACCTTTTGTTTACAGCCCAATGCTCCTACCCGCCAGACTACCTAGAGGAGAGTCCTCGGCTTTTGCTCTGAAGGCATTTACTATTCTTTTAATATTCTGTCAGCAGCAAGATGTCAATTGTACTGTATTAGCATTACTGGCCAGGTTCACTTTAATGTCTGTCTGACTTTGTTATCAAGCTGGAGCAGCTTGTCAACTATAATATCAACAATATCAGCATGTGATAGTGTCAACTCTGGATAAAATCATATTCCCAAAAAAAAAGATGGGTTCTGGGAGATGCCATCACCTTCTATTTAGGAATACTATATTTTAATACATCGGTACAATAACTCTGTGGTAGGTTGAAACACTCCAAATTGCTCATAATAGCCCATCATGCACCAATGTTTCAACTGCACATGGCTGAATGGACTGTATTACAGGATAATGATGTCACATTACATAGAAACTAAGGTCATTAGTAATAGAGGCAGCCAGTTCACAGATGACATTTGAAAACTGAACAGACATTATTGACTAATGGATATGTTGATGTTGGAGCCAAAACAGACCAGTCCCCCCCCCCCCTCCTCCGCTCTCTCTCTCTCTCTCTCTCTCTGATTTTCATGGTATTATCACAGGAGTGCAGCTGACAGTATCGTGGCACAGAGTCAAGTCGACAACGTTGGGACCGGGCAACAACAAGGCTCTGCCAACAAGATGGAGTGTTTATTTATTTTCCCCTCTAAAAATATTGAAATACTGTACCTCTGCTCTGTTTCTCTGGCATGCAGTCCAGAACCTGGTTGGTTACTATGATATGATATGCCAGTGTCCGTTTAGCCATTGGGCAATCAATGACATTTCAATAAGCCTTCTTGACCCTGTGGTTCCAATTAGCACAGAGAACTAGCCTACTGTCATGACAGTGCCTGTTGGGTGGTTTATTGCCCTCATAAATACCGAAACTCTCTCTCCACTCTATCAAAATGGCGTTTGGAAAACCCTTTGTGACCACAGAGAGAGACTTTGCAATACAGTAACAACAAAGGTTGGGGAATGGAACAATATTTCTCTAACCCAACCAGTTGAAAGTGTCTGTTGGTACTTAAAGAATATGAAGTCAGATCAGTTTTTTGGGATGTTATTACTGATATATGACAACATAAATGAAAGTCTACACATTCTAGTTTACATGTAAATATTGCAAAATGTATATGATTCAATATGAAACTATTTGAAGATTAAATGTGATTTTAGTCTTCTAAAGGAGAGAATTGTTGCATAGTAAAATTTAGGCCCAGCCAGTGACCACACCCAAGTGGACAGCCATTGGTTGATAACTATGAAACACGCCCTTCTCTCCACCAGTACAAAAGTCTGTTGACGGAAGTCAACCCCAGTTCCCGATGATGCTAGGACCGTTGTCCATTGCGTTTAAAAGGGCTAGTATTCAACTACAACCTAACAAAATTTACATGGACGGTCATTAGAATGTACCAGATCTCATATTTACATTGAACATAGCTTTTCAAGGTCCCATAGAGAAAATAGTTCCTTTGTCTTTCAATCTCCCGCTCTTTCCTTCCCCCACCCACTTTCCTTTGTGTAACCAGCCGTCATATCGGGTTAGTCCACTAGGGACTTTTCATGACATGATTAGCAATCAATGTATAACCTATCCTGTTGTGTATATATATGTAATTCTGTGTGATTATTTAGTTAGTTAGTAAATAAATTATTAAGCCAATTTGTGTATTGCTGATTCAACCTGTTTGCTAGGGTTCGTGCAGATAATCAAGGATTTTACGACAATCAGAATGAGCCTGAGATAAGGTGACGATTGATAATTGACTGCTATTGATATAAAAGATCATCAGATCTTTAAGAGTGGATTCGGGAGATAGCCGCTCTATATAAACCAAATTCTTCCGTGGTGCCGCAGGTTATTAATGTATAATTGTTGCACGATTTAATTCAATCACGTAATCAATTAAACATTAGGTAATCATAAAATGATAAAATAGCATGTCAAAACATTAATCAAAGCAACGTTACCACACTACGCTGTCAGCTTCTCGCCTCCTCTAGCCTCGCATACTATCCTCTTCTCCCCTCACCTCCTCCTGCCTAAATCTCACCTCTGTAACTGGCTGTGGCGTAACCAATGAGCTCATTAATGTGAACGGTTGCCGAGGGACACCTTTGCTGTGCTATCAGCGGACATTAATTAGTCATACGCTGTTTGTCCACATGTATTATTCAGACGTGAAGTGTGGGTGTGGACGTGGCATTACTAGAGGACTCGTACTGAGGACTCATTTATAATATTGTAGCTATGGGATACTTAATAACCCCCAGCAAGTCTTAACCAGTACACATTCATCATGAAAATACTCTGTCTATACTTTGTGATGTTCATGTTAAATGGGTGAGTACACCTTCAGGAGAGCACAGGACTCTGGGGCTAAGAGAGAGAACCAGGATACAGAGTACGGAATTCAACATGAGACTGAACGTAAAAAAACAACTAGCCTCGGCTACACATATTCCTCACATTGGATTCCATTCTTATTGCTAAGAACAGGTGGACCATGTACAGTACACAGGTATTTTTTTCTGTAGAATAGTCTCTAAAGTAGTGCAGTGGTGGGCAAAGCCTTGGTACAGTACAGTACAGTACAGTTTGACTAATCCTGTACGATAAGAACAGAAAACCCACCCACAGACAATCACTACAGTACGGTATGACCTATTTGTTATGCACAGGTCTGTCTGAATAAGGAGGTTAAATAATAATGGACCGAACAGTTCTTCTAACAGGGAAGTCAGGGCCTCTCCTCCTGCATGTACGAACACTCTCTCGTACGCTCTATCCTTAACGGAATTGTATTTTGTGCTTGAGTGAATTAGGTGATAATTTTTATCTTCCATGCGGCTATGGCTTCTGGAGTTGGCTCCCAGGAAATTGGAGGGGAAAATAAGTTTAACATTTATCGCATGCAGGGGTTAATCTCCTGAAATAGTGGGATTTGGTCAGAAGACGAAAGTGGAAAACTCAGACGCTGCACTGAAATACAGACAGACAGCACTTTTCTCTGTGGAAGAAGAAGAATAAAGCACTGTGTTCTGGTAAAGATACACAGACACCATTTGCTGTCTAATATGACTGAATAATATAATTTGATAATCTGATACAATTTTTAGTTGAAACCCCCAAAAAGTACTATATACAGTGGGGGGAACAAGTATTTGATACACTGCCGATTTTGCAGGTTTTCCTACTTACAAAGCATGTAGGGGTCTGTAATTTTTATCATAGGTACACTTCAACTGTGAGAGACGGAATCTAAAACAAAAATCCAGAAAATCACATTGTATGATTTTTACATAATTAATTTGCATTTTATTGCATGACATAAGTATTTGATCACCTACCAACCAGTAAGAATTCCGGCTCTCACAGACCTGTTAGTTTTTCTTTAAGAAGCCCTCCTGTTCTCCACTCATTACCTGTATTAACTGCACCTGTTTGAACTCGTTACCTGTATAAAAGACACCTGTCCACACACTCCAACCTCTCCACAATGGCCAAGACCAGAGAGCTGTGTAAGGACATCAGGGATACAATTGTAGACCTGCACAAGGCTGGGATGGGCTACAGGACAATAGGCAAGCAGCTTGGTGAGAAGGCAACAACTGTTGGAGCAATTATTAGAAAATGGAAGAAGTTCAAGATGACGGTCAATCTCCCTCGGTCTGGGGCACCATGCAAGATCTCACCTCGTGGGGCATCAATGATCATGAGGAAGGTGAGGGATCAGCCCAGAACTATACGGCAGGACCTGGTCAATGACCTGAAGAGAGCTGGGACCACAGTCTCAAAGAAAACCATTAGTAACACACTACGCCGTCATGGATTAAAATCCTGCAACGCACGCAAGGTCCCCCTGCTCAAGCCAGCGCATGTCCAGGCCCGTCTGAAGTTTGCCAATGACCATCTGGATGATCCAGAGGAGGAATGGGAGAAGGTCATGTGGTCTGATGAGACAAAAATAGAGCTTTTTGGTCTAAACTCCACTCACCGTGTTTGGAGGAAGAAGAAGGATGAGTACAACCCCAAGAACACCATCCCAACCGTGAAGCATGGAGGTGGAAACATCATTCTTTGGGGATGCTTTTCTGCAAAGGGGACAGGACGACTGCACCGTATTGAGGGGAGGATGGACGGGGGCATGTATCGCGAGATCTTGGCCAACAACCTCCTTCCCTCAGTAAGAGCATTGAAGATGGGTCGTGGCTGGGTCTTCCAGCATGACAACGACCCGAAACACACAGCCAGGGCAACTAAGGAGTGGCTCCGTAAGAAGCATCTCAAGGTCCTGGAGTGGCCTAGCCAGTCTCCAGACCTGAACCCAATAGAAAATCTTTGGAGGGAGCTGAAAGTCCGTATTGCCCAGCGACAGCCCCGAAACCTGAAGGATCTGGATGGAGGAGTGGGCCAAAATCCCTGCTGCAGTGTGTGCAAACCTGGTGAAGAACTACAGGAAACGTATGATCTCTGTAATTGCAAACAAAGGTTTCTGTACCAAATATTAAGTTCTGCTTTTCTGATGTATCAAATACTTATGTCATGCAATAAAATGCAAATTAATTACTTAAAAATCATACAATGTGATTTTCTGGATTTTTGTTTTAGATTCCGTCACTCACAGTTGAAGAGTACCTATGATAAAAATGACAGACTTCTACATGCTTTGTAAGTGGGAAAACCTGCAAAATCGGCAGTGTATCAAATACTTGTTCTCCCCACTGTATATCGTATGTCTGGTAGGTGCTTTGAGACAATTAAGCAATAAGGCCTGAGGGGGTGTGGTAGACGGCCAACGTACTACAGCTAAGCCCTGTTCTTATGCACAATAATCATGAAAAAGCCAATATCTGCCATTTATAGAGGATTTCAAGCACACGAGTGGTATCTTACTATACTGTATACCGGTATTGATGCAAGGACTGGTTTAGGTTTTTACTATTTTACTTCTATAATGGTATTTGAATGTTTGGTTTGTTAAATGTGACACGCCATGTGTAACATTCTATTTTTATAGTTTACTTCGCTACTTGAGTCATCTCTCTACACTCTCTCTCTCCATGCTGCTTTCCACACAGACCTAGCCACGCCCCCTGTCACTCAACGAGCACATTTGTTGTTGCTCGACCAGGAGACACTTGCGTTCAGTCTGGCTAGCTAGCTAATAAATGTACTGAGTCAGAGAAAACAAAGCTATACAGCCCGATACCAGTAATGGTGTAGCCTAAATCTGCATGTTGTTTGTAAAAACAATATCTTCTAAATCAACGAGGAATAGGCAAAGCATGAATATGTTAGTTACATGAAGTAGTTCAGAACATTTAATGTAGTAAAAGATTATAGTGTCCACTAGGAAACACTGACCAACACTTTGGTTCCTACCCTGTCACAATAACTCCTCCCTGGCATTTTAATTCAAATACAAACACAAACACTGTATTCAAAGTTCCCATCATTATCTTCATTATCTTCCCATCATTATCTTCATTATCTTCTAACTATAGAAATAGAATAATCGTTATTTTTCCATGATTCCAACATTTCACCCGAGTTTAAAAAAAAATCTAAATTGCAAGTCAAATCGCAATTGGTTGAAAATAAAGTCTAAATTGTTTTCCCATATTGTGCAGCCCTACTGGCAGTGTGGAAATGATCTCAAATGAGCGCAGGAAATGCAGAAATTTATGAAAATGCTAAAGTTTAATTGAACAGTATAAAATAAAGAATGGCGCCAGACTTAGAATGCTAGGGTTACGCACTACTCATAAAGCAAATTTAAAAGCATTAGAAAAACATAAAATACCGTCAAATGCCATAATACCGTCGCCCAGCCCTATTTCAACCCTATCCAATAGGCAGCTATACACACACAAACACCCACTTAGTGTTGTGGCAGTTCATTTCATTCAACGTGTATATAACAAATTAAAATGTGAATAATTCAACACAAACCTGGCATACAAAGCCTCCCTTGGCAGCACATAGGCCCTGTATCTAAGGCTAGTCAGGATGTGTGTGTGTGTGTGTGTGTGTGTGTGGGCATCACTCTAGCTCATTCATGGGTCACTCTGCTATGGGTTTCCCCATTGTAAGGAGAATATCAGCGAGGGTTGGACAATAACCACAGACACCAATTATAGGGTGAAGGGGAATTCTCTGTAAACACACGGCTAGAGACGGAGAGACACACCCCTCTGCAACTCACTCTCTCACACACACATGCACACACAGAAACCACAAACCAGCCCCCGGATTGAGTGAATCTCACACATTAGATTTATACAGTACCTGCACCTTATGTCATTTGCAAATGACTGTCTCTGACTGACGCAAAGTAATTCCACCCTGTCATATGTCTTTTGAAATTGTACCAAATTATGGTCATTTATAACATGAAACTCTTCTCTGCAATTTTTCCTTTCCTTTTCTTATTGGGGTGGTGGGGTTGGGGTGTTGGGAGTGGTGGGGCTGGGGTGTTGGGAGTGGTGGGGCTGGGGTGATTGGGGAGGTGGGGTTGGGGTGGTGGGGTGGTTAAGGGGGTGATAAGTCGCTGATGGCAAGATTGCAGGGCCATCCATTTATAGTGTGTGGCAGGTGTGTGTGTGTGTGTGTGTGTGTGTGTGTGTGTGTGTGTGTGTGTGTGTGTAGGTGTGAGTGTGTGTGTGTGTGTGTGTGTGTGCGTGCGTGTGTGTGTGTGTGCGTGTGTGTAGGTGTGTGTGTGTGTGTGTGTGAATGTGTGTGGCAGGTGTGTGTGTGTGTGTGTGTGTGTGTGTGTGTGTGTGTGTGTGTGTGTGTGTGTGAATGTGTGTGGCAGGTGACAGGGAGACATGTTTCACCCTCCCTCTCCTTCCTTTGAGTGGAGGGTGTCAGCATAACTCAACATGTCAGTTTGGGGGCCAGGGTAGGGGTAATGGGGGTAGAAGGGAGAGTGTGTGTGTATGTTCTGTCTTTGTATGTGTGTGTGTGTGTGTATGTTCTGTCTTTGTGTGTGTGTGTTTGTGTGTATGTAGGCCCCCTTTCCACTACCTGTTAATGAGGTGTGACTGGTCGTGTGGAGAACCACTGGACTGTCTACCAGTCTCTCCTCCCTGTCCTTCTCCCTCTCCCTCTCCCTCTCCCTCTCTCCCCTCCTCCTTCTCTCCTCCACCTTTCTCCCTGTCCTTCTCCCTCTCCCTCTCCTTCTCTCCCCTCCTCCTCCTTCTCTCCTCCACCTTTCTCCCTGTTCTTCTACCTCTCCCTCTCCTTCTCTCCCCTCCTCCTCATTCTCTCCTCCACCTTCCTCCCTGTCCTTCTCTCTCTTCCTCTCTCTCTCCCCCCTCTCCCCTCCGCCTTCTTCTCTCCTCCACCTTCCTCCCTGTCCTTCTCTCTCTTCCTCTCTCTCTCTCCCTCCTCCCCTCCTCCTCCTTCTCTCCTGCCCCCTGTCCTTCTCTCTCTTCCTCTCTCTCTCTCTCTCTCTCTCTCTCTCTCTCCCCCCTCTCCCCTCCTCCTCCTTTCTCCCGGTTCTTCTCTCTTCCTCTCTTTCTCTCTCCACTCACCCCTCCTCCTCCTTCCTCCCTGTCCTTCTCTCTCTTCCTCTCTCTCTCTCCCCCCTCTCCCCTCCTCCTCATTCTCTCCTCCACCTTCCTTCCTGTCCTTCTCTCTTCCTCTTCCTCTCTCTCTCTCTCCCCCCTCTCCCCTCCTCCTCCCTCCCTGTCCTTCTCTCTTCCTCTATCTCTCTCTCCACTATCCCCTCCTCCTCCTTCCTCCCTGTCCTTCTCTTTTCCTCTCTCTCTCTCTCCCCTCCTTCTTCTCTCCTCCTCCTCCCTCCCTGTCCTTCTCTCTCTTCCTCTCTCTCTCCCCCCTCTCCCCTCCTCCTCCTTCCTTCCTGTCCTTATCTCTTCCTCTCTCTCTCTCTCTCCCCCCTCTCCCCTCCTCCTCCTTCCTCCCTGTCCTTCTCTCTTCCTCTTCCGCTCTCTCCCCTCTCCCCTCCTCCTCCTTCCTCCCTGTCCTTCTCTCTTCCTCTCTCTCTCTCCCCCCTCTCCCCTCCTTCTCTCCTCCACCTTCCTCCCTGTCCTTCTCTCTCTCTCTCTCTCTCTCTCTCTCTCTCTCTCTCTCTCTCTCTCTCCCCTCCTCCTCCTTCCTCCCTGTCCTTCTCTCTCTTCCTCTCTCTCTCTCTCCCCCCTCCTCTTTCTCTCCTCCACCTTCCTTCCTGTACTTCTCTCCGTAGCTTCCTCTCATCCTCTTTCTGCATCTCTCCAGTTGATAGAAACTCACACTCTATTCTAAACCTCCAACTCTATTCTTCATGTTGGTCAATCTTGAGTACTGAAAGGTGTGTGGTCCTGCCAATCTGACTCCTGGACTCCTATCTGGTACTGATTCTGCTGGTAGCAGCTATTTCGAAGAAGGATCTACTTGCAATAACTGTGCTATGTGGTTGTTTTCCATAGTTTATTTACTGGAATGCACTGACTGTCATTTGTGTTTGCTAAATGACTAAAATGTCAACGTAAAATGTAGTACCATCTAGTCATAAGTAGTGCACTACATAGGGAATATGGTGCCATTTGAGACACAGCCATTACCTCTAATATCTGTCCCCCAGGCAGGAGGCATACACAATGTGAAGCAGTCTAATTAACAATGTCACATCACATCCAATTAGGAGATATCCAACGGCATTACAGTACGTGCCTTTAGACAGCTAGCTTAGACCTCATCCGTCCTCACTCTATGCCCGCGCATGCAATGCCCAATGACTTAGTCCTGCTTGGTACTTCACATTTCTTTACATAAACTAATTGCCTTCTTATAAAAACATATTCCCTACTGAGCCACCTGTAATATTTAGCTAATGTGCAAAGTACAACTGTAATTGAATTAACCTCATTATGAGGAAATAGGAGTGGAAGGCTTGATGAAGGAGGATTGTAGGATTTGTCCCAAATGGCACCTTATTCACTACATAGTACACTTTTTCTAAGTGCACTACATAAGGAATAGGGTGCCATTTGGGACACATTTTAAATGCCCTTAGGTGCCCTGCTCTGTTTGGCGCCTGAAAGGAAGTACTAATGAACACTACACTGAAAACTAATTGGTAAACACTATGGGTAGAATTCAGAGTACACAGAAATGTGCCTTTATGTTTCTAAAAGAACTTACACGATGTACAGATTCTGCATGTATATAAGGATGTATTTTTTAAATGGCTATATGTTTACGTTACTCAATTTGCACAATATTTTTTCCATACATAAAAATACATACAATGTCAACGGAGATAACGCTCCAGTTAACAAAACCCAAGTATTTTAGGCCAACTGTTTACATAAAACTCTATCTGAGCATATTACTTTATTGCACTTGTTTAGCATTGCTAACTCACTTAGCAGTTTTATTCTACCCTTAATGAGGATGGCAGTAGTCTAATGGTACAGTGGTTAATGCTAATTAACTTACAGTTGCCTTTCGATATTTGAAAATGAAAAGACAATAACTGTTGAGTTAAAGTGATTATAAGCAGAACGAAATACAAGACCAAACCATCCCTGGAGATTCCATTCTAGTGTGGGTTTAGACGAGAGGGGGGGGGTTGGAAGAATTAATATGAATACATTGTTTTGCATCTTATGCACTAGCCAAATGTAGAACTTGATTTAAAAGACGAATAATAACACACACACACACAACGATGTGTGGAGAGACATAGCCTATTACAATAGAAAGGAGGCTGATAAAAAGAGGTCTTGAGGGGCGAGTTTAAAGTCGCTCATCCAAATCAAACAGGAAACATGAGATGAAGGACTAGCCAGCCAGGCACTCTGAGGGGAGTTATTGATGAAGTGTGTGTGTGTGTGTGTGTGTGTGTGTGTCTGTGTGTGTGTGTGTGTGTCACTCTCTTGAGAGTTATTGATTTGTCTGTACGGAGCGGCTGTCATTGAGACAAACACACAGGAAAGCCCCAAAGGTGATCATTACCACAGAGCCAGAGTGTCACTAACCATTAGGGAACATCACTGACTGTTTCTGGCTGCACTCTTGACACTGACTTTTTCTGGAAGGAAACACACACACACACACACACACACGCGCGCGCACACACAAACGCTACAACACGTCCTTAGCTTTAGCACCAATGGAACGACTACCCTGAGGGAATATGCTTCCAAGCACCAATAGACAAACAAATAAATCATTGACTGGACTGGCTGCCCACAGTGGCTCCGTCCCAAATGGCACCTTATCTATTTTATAGTGCACTACTTTTGGTAAAAAGTTTGAGAGGCATCTAGTGGCTGGAGAATTTTGTGGAACATGTTTCCTCGTATACTAGCTACATCAAACAAGCAGTTTAGTCTAAAGGCTAGAAGCCTGGTCTGGGAATGCACTGTACCCTGCTGAACATAGTGTCATAGTGTCACAAATTGTTATAAAGTGTATTCAGTTAATTTGTAAAGACATCTAATCAACCAATATAATAATAACTGTGTAATAACAAATAAATATAGTGAAGGTATAGTCAAAATTCCAAGAAGCAATACCATTCCACAGCAATAGATAGATTGATATTACAAACAGATCTCATATTGCAGACAGTCTACTTTTCAATATTTGTCTAACCCACAACAATGGGTTATAATGTGCTATAATGAAGATGAGTGTATATTAGCAGTAACGATGGTGTTGGTTTTTCATCTAATAGCTGTGATGTTATAATGTTACAAGTCCTGGTAATGGAGGAAACATAAGCCTCTGGCAGTGGTGCTATTAGCCAGCCTGCTTATTTGTTAACTGACTGGATTAATTTGTTGTGGTTGGTATGTGAGGCCACCTGCTTGGTGGCTCCATGGCTGGGTGAAGGGCATTGCATTCTGAGTCTCTCTTGGTGCGGTAGGTTAGTTCCACTAATCTGCCTCCAAGGATGAATGGAGGTTTCTGTGGCATGAGAAGTTGGTGGTGGCCGCCCCGACCAGTCACCCTCCCTCCTGGTGCGTCTTCTTTCTCCTGCTTCCCCATGGAGGATCGCACATTAGTGGATGTTTAATTTCATCACTCGGGGGACTGGCTGTTGACCCTCAGGAGCCTTGACTTCTTTAGTTTGTCTGCCTGGCTGACCGGAATACAGATGGAACAGATCACTAGGGTCTATACACACTGTCTCAGAGTCAGACTAGGGAATGAAACAGCACTTTCAGTCTATGGCCAGCCCAGCCCAGTGCTTCCTCAGACTACACACTCAGACTGTAGACTGTGTTTAGGTTCCTGGGCGATCCTTTAGGGGTTCTTCAAATTGAAACTGTGGGGGAACCCCTATAAGTTATTCAAAGAACCCCCATTAATGGTTCCACAAATAACCTTTTGGTTTTTTTAACCCCCTCTCCGCATTATTATTATTATTATTATTAATAATAATAATAATAATATTATTAACAACAGTAACACAATATTTTATTTTTCAGTGTTTTATTATGATTTTAGTGGCAAAGCAGAATAAAAAAAAAAAAAATTGGTACTCTCCCAGCCCATAGCCAGAATGATTTTGCAGTGCATGGTGATCAAACAGAGGTGTAGGTAGAGTGAAATCTGTGAATAGAAAAAATATATATAATTTTACAGATGATTAACAAAACGACAGTATTCATATCTTGTTTTTTGTGGTAAAAATTATGTGAATGAAAAACAATATTCATTTTTGACAACGGTTTTCATATACATACCTTGTCCATAATGTAGAGGCCTCTGGGATCTTCAGTGAAAAGGTATGGGAGGAGGAAGGTGGCTGCTGTGACTGAGTCCTATAAGGTGGTAGATGATACATGTGATCTGCATAACATTGAGACAAACCAATACCAATTGTACAAACAGTGCACTCGGACACATTCAGAGTACACAGCAATTGGTGGCCCCCAAACTTGGTGGCTCCCAGACACAGCAATTGGTGGCCCCCAAACATGGCCCCCAAACTGACATGTTGAGTTATGATGACACCCTCCACTCAAAGGAAGGAGAGGGAGGGTGAAACATGTCTCCCTGTCACCTGCCACACACCTACACACACACACACACACACACACACACACACACACACACACACACACACACACACAGCGACGTATCACCCCCTTAACCACCCCAATCACCCCAGCCCCACCACCCCCAACAACCCAGCCCCACCACCCCCAACACCCCAACCCCACCACCACCACCATTTTTTTGGGTAAAAAGAAAGAAAAATTGAAAGATTTTTGCTTTGTCATTATGGGGTATTGTGTGTAGATTGATGAGGGGGAAAAATGATTTAATCAATTTCAGAATAAGGCTGTAACGTCTCAAAATGTGGAAAAAGTCAAGGGGTCCGAATGAACTGTACATTTGTGTGCCTCCTTGTCAGTATACCTGCAGACGCAGACACAGACACACACAAATACGTGAGCAGTTCAGTCATCTGCACCCAATGCAGCTATAGCCTTTAAACATACTCGTATTGTTGATTCATTTCCATTGAATTGTGTAAATGTTCTGTCATATAAATATTTTTTTTTAAAGGAAAGAAAGTGTCAAATAACAGCCATTTGCACAAATATGAAAATACATACGGTATCCTCCTAAAACAATATCAATTTAGACCTTAAATTGAGGAGATCTTTACATTTTTTAGTTAAGTGCCTGCACCTGCTGTCGTCTCAAATGAAAATATAAATATTTCAGTTCCCCCATGAACTAAAAAGGTTCCTTGATGAACCTCACCTATAGAGCCAAGTCTTCTGTGGTTACTGAAGAAATACTGCAGCATATTACATCTATGATGGTACAAAGTACAAATATACAGTACAAGCCTCTGAATTGAAATATACTGTACCTGTGGAAATCTGTTTTGCAGTGTATAAAAATGAACTAACAGCAGTCTGTGTTATTATATTCATGTTTGCTCATGCTCTAAGAAGCCATGGGGAAATAACCCAAAGTTCTATTGTAAAATAATCTTCCTGCATTCTCTATGACACCAAATCAATATTAGCAGGGGCGTAACTTGACTTGTTAACTTGACCTATGAGCCCTGCTCAAAGGTTATACACTAAATACGGAATAGGCTGCCATTTGGGAGGCATCCCTAGTCTGGAGAACAGGGCCCCAGGGTTAGTAGGGTGTGATGGGTAAAGGTCTGGGGCTGTTAACAGTAGCAGCAGTGCACCTACACAGCCATATGTCACGGGCTGCCAGACACCTGAGGGCTACGCTGCATGGACCAGGGAGTTACCACGTCTAAGGTGTCAGGGGGGAGAAATGACCCGAGCATCCTGAAGGGGACATGGGCTAATGTGCACTGGGTGTCCCTATACAACCTGGCGCACTGGTGTAAAAAGTCCCCACACTTTACTCAGATCTACCGCCTATGTGGGTCCTCTCGACAGTGTGTGCTTGTTAGTATTATTACTGTAACATCATTGCCATTAATAACTGCACAACTTCGGGCCTCAAGAGTGGCGCAGCAGCATAAGGCACTGCATCGCAGTGCTTGAGGCGTCACTACAGACCCGAGTTCAATCCCAGGCTGTGTCACAACCAGCCGTGACCGGGAGTCCCATAGGGCGGCGCACAATTTGCCCAGCGTCGTCCAGGTTAGGGGAGTGTTTGGCCGGGGGGGCCTTTACGTGGTGGGCAAGCTGACTGCAATTCTGCCCGTTGCAGCGATGAAACAAGATTGTAATTGAAATTGAAATTGGGAGAAAAAAACGGGGTAAAAAAAAAGAGTGATTCTTCACTGCCATTCAGCAGTGTTACACAAAAGACCAGCGTCACACAGAAGCACATGTTACAGTGTTAAAAGATAGATAATCTAAAAATAAAAAAACGTCCATTGACTGTTAGAATATTTGAGCCACTCAGATAGCATAAGAACATAGCATTCTTTCTCAGCCCCATGACAAAATGTATAGAATTGCAGGAAATTAGCTTTAAAAAAGCAACATTTTGTCTCTGTGGCAAATAAGAGGGCTTCTAAAAGTGTTGCATTGGTCATGCCCACTACCACGCTAACTTTGCCACCTCTGCTGAAAAAAATCCTAGGGGAAACACAACAGTATTAGACAGAAGCACATGTTACGTTGTTACAAAGAAGCACATGTTACAGCTTTATAAGCCAAGTGGTTCTATTTAACACCAGCCACCACTAGTCTGATAAATGCAAAGGAGAGATGAAGGCTTTCCTCAACATTCATCTGTGAGGGAGACAGAAAGGGAGCCGAGAGAGCGAGAGAGAGCAAGAGAGGTAGTGAGAGACAGAGAGAGAAAGACAGAGAGGAAGAAAAAGAGAGAGAGAGAGAATGAGAGAAAGATTGTGGAGGGAGGAGTGATGGAGACAGATACTGCTCTGTTCTGTTCCCCATTGCAGCCAGCCAACCAGCCTGCTTGGTAACAAAGCACCCCCTGAGGCAGCAGCTATCATAAAAGCAGTAATAGACTGAACATACATTTTCATTAGCTATTGATTCATTTCCAATTCTCCATTAATTTTGTACCATCATCACACAGTGGCCTTTTTCTTTCCCCAGGCTACGTTGCTCAGCTACGCCAGACATGACTATGGTAATTACTGAGCTCCCTCCCTCAAGCTGTTCACTAGTTCACATTACTGCTGTAAAAAAAATGAATACATGTTTTTTGGTAAAAAGAAAGAAAGATTGAGGAAGAAACAGAGAGAATCAAAGTTTCACCTAGAGGCAGGAAGTTATACAGAACTGAAGTACAAAGCACAACAGTGTGTGAAGAACCACCATTATGTTTAATCCAAAGACCTCTTTATTAGTCGATGGAGGGACTCTTTGTTGTCAGGGCAACCAGCACATGGCCCAGGCTGCTTTCAGATCAACCCCAGCAGCTACCAGAACAGTCCCGATAATGGAGAATCTGTGAATGATGGCAGAAACATGCAACCTACAGATACATGGGATACCAATATGGCTGATGATCCTTATATGTATTGTATTGCTTAAGTGAAGGTAAATGAACTAACTAATCTACTTTTTTTTTTATTAAACACCAATTAAATTAAATTAAATAAATAAAACGCATCTCCTATGGGCAAGTAAGAAAGACGAGTCAGTTACAAGTATCATAATCAACATAAAAACCACAAGGAAATCCAAACCATCCCTACATTTTGTCGTATATTTTTTTCATAGCAGTAAGTGATGCTGGATGATTCATAAGTGACACAACCTTCTGGCTAGTGCTTGAGTCAGATATCACAAGCTACAGTGTAATGTTCTTGGAGCCACTGATACAGATAAGATCTTAATTTGAGATAATCTTGCAGCAACAGGATTTGAATGTTTAGTCCATAATGTTGCATGATCGGTGGTTAAGCTCTTAGCAGGTCAAATTTAGGCTACATGAAAAGTGGAATACTGTTAATATAACCGTGAGTTAGTAAGGATTTTCAGTGAACTGCGTGCAGGAAAGATTAATCAAATTAAGACCCTAAATGTGTACATAGCCATAATATATTCAATGACTACTAGCCCACCCACCACTCAGTTATGTCACATACATTACAGTGTTGCTAAACGCTTTGGAATACATTTGACCTTTGGCCACACACAGACCTTCGAGTTCAAGCCCAGCAAACAAGCCGCTGTTTAGAGCCTGTGGTAAAAGGATCATGAGGGAGCTGTCAAACACGTACATCTCCCTTGGCCTACGAGAGGGAGGTCACAGTCAGATGAAAGAATCAGCTAAAATGAAGTACACAAATACAACTCACGCATGGACAAATGCATACGTACGCACACACACGTACACACACACACCCACAATTCAGCATTTGCGTATTTCGCATGGTTAATTTAATAATATCTTGCTTTCTAGTTTACACAGATCATTTGTATCAAATGCGAAACCCCTATTCGCATCTCCTCTATCAATAGACAATATATTTGAATTGGTTCTTTGATAATGAATCACAGCAGTATATCAAAGAGCATTAAAAACATTACACTCATTCATTCTCCTCTGAGCAAAAGAACGGGAAATCACCACAATTGATTGAAGTGTGGGATGGGAAAAGCCATATAAGCTTGAGTCTGTCTGTGTGCGTCTGTGAGTCTGTCTGTGTATGTGTGTGTGAAAGAAGAAATGAACTCCATCAGGTTCATCTATCATGCTTTTTTGGGGGGGGGGTTTGTTGCGTGAAGGAGAAAACAAATGGCAAAGCAAATCAATTACATGAAAAATAATCATGTTGCCTGTCAAATATACGCTCCATTCTGTGTCACGTTTTTTTTCTCCACTCGACATCACACAATTCTAAGATTGAATTTTGAAAACCATATACATTATTTACACTGTTCATGCTCCATCAATTTCCCCAAGCAGGCTTTTCTTCTTTCATGAGAGAAAAGCTCTACAGAGAAAAATAAAATAACTAAATACTTGTTAGTAGTGTAACAGACGGCAATCTTAAAGTACAGTATTCAGTGGCTGTTAAATAAATAAACATTATTATGTTATTCAGTGTGTGCGGGGGGGGGGGTCCTTAAAACTCTATTTCACTGCACCCTGAAGGGAGCACTTCAACCCATACCAACCTTTTAAGATGGCCACAAAGGAAAGCCCTGATGTAGGCTTAAACTGTAATCCCAGCGAGATGGAACTGTGAGCTAACCAAAAAAAATCTAACCCGAGTTTTCCACTTCCTCTCAGATTGGGTCTCCCGTGAACCGCTGTGTTGTCAAGGAAACAAGTGCCACGGCAACACCTTAATCTGAAGGGATATAATTGGAAAAGGCAGATATAAATCTTTGTACTGTATCTGGCGTATTTTGATG
>CM042418.1:5362612-5520112 GCA_023634145.1 Thymallus thymallus
TATGGCTTCATAATCAAATTATTAATGTGTGGTATTATATGTGCATTTCTCCAGCAGAGTTGTTATACAGCTGATCAAGGCAAGAATACCTCACATACAGTTCGCGCAACCAATATGGCACCCTATTCCATGATAACGCAATGCTTTTGACCAGATCTCTATGGGCCAAGTCAAAAGTAGTGCACTATGGAATAGGGTGCCATTTAGGACACAGACACTATATTCCATACACAACAGAGACACTCTGTGGGCTACAATGAATCATTAAAACAACACCTCCAGATGCCACCACCACAACTACTTCCCCAATGACATGCAAATAACCAAGAAGTCATGGAATCTTCAAGATCTCTGGCCAATTATGTTGTTAATTACAGCCTATTGTAGAGAGCTCCTACTGTAGACGTGCGCTCTTGATTATACACTGTTCGTGTGTGTGTGTGTGTGTGTGTGTGTGTGTGTGTGTGTGTGTGTGTGTGTGTGTGTGTGTGTGTGTGTGTGTGTGTGTGTGTGTGTGTGTGTGTGTGTGTGTGTGTGTGTGTGTGTGTGTGTGTGTGTGTGTGTGATTATACACGGCCTCTGTTCTGTCCTCACTACCCAGTACAGACTCTAATCAGTAATCACTACCTGCAGCTGCTGCACACACTCAGTTCAGTCTCCTCAGGATCAGGAGGACATAAGCCTTGTTCACATTGGCAGTTTGAAGTGACTCAAATCCATTTCTTTTTGCATATCCGATTAAAATCTGTTATTTTTCCTGCAGTCTGAACAGCCCAGAGTTGCATAATGTGTGCCGTAAGTTACGGCATGATGAAGTCAGTTGAGGGTTGAGTTTTTTCAACTTTTCTCGAATAATATTGGGCCCTTACCATGTCAATAAACGCTTGAATAGAAACGTAGTTCACACCCCGGATTTTGATGCCAACACAATCTCTACATTCCCATGAGCCTCTTTTGAATGCAGCGGGTGCGCACATTTGTACAGAATGGGGTTAGTCACCGTTACTCTGTTAACAGTTTCACAAGAACATGTGGTAGCTAGCTAGTTTTGTTAATTGTTTACAAACAAATTAGTGAATGTGCTAGAAAGCTTAACATCTACCTAGCTAGCTAGTTGACTGCTGTGGCTAGCTAAAAAAGGACTTGTTTTGAAAGTTGGATCATCTTAACCTTTGAAGCTTTAAAAGTGTTCTTACACTATGAATTTTAACATGCAAAGCAACTGGGAAATCTCCATGGCAGGCATTGTAGTTAACTTAGCCACAGATCTATTACATTGACCAGATACTCAAGTGGTTGCTCAAACAATGAAAATAAATGTCTTCAAAACTGGAAGGTAGTCAAACAAGTCTAGCCAATTATAGGGCAGATACCCGTTTAAACAACAGGCACAACTCCGATATAAAGTGTTTTTTCTCAAAGTTGACGGGATGTCGGGTGTCCTTGCTACATAATGTCTGAGTGATAGGGAGCATGAGCACCCCCATCTATTAGCCTACACAAGCTATTATCAACTGGTGGGTCGGGAGGATTTGAATGGATTGCGGGTGTTGAATGGGTCACAGTGTTGAATGGGTCGTGGGTGTTGAATGGGTCGTGGGGGTTGAATGGGTCGCGGGTGTTGAATGGTTCACAGTGTTGAATGGGTCGCGGGTGTTGAATGGGTCACAGTGTTGAATGGGTCACAGTGTTGAATGGGTCACTATATTGAATGGGTCGCGGTGTTGAATGGGTCACAGTGTTGAATGGGTCACTATATTGAATGGGTCGTGGTGTTGAATTGGTCGCATGTTGAATGGGTCGTGGTGTTGAATGGGTCGTGGTGTTGAATGGGTCGCAGGTATGTGTGAGAAAAAAAAAAGTATAACAATAAAACAATATAATAATTAAATGTTTTATGTAAATATAAAAATATTAGCAGCTCTATTTACCAGATTTGGTTGATTTTGTGTTCTCAAACCAGTGAGCTTATCAAAATTCTTCATCAAGAATAATTATTGACCATGAAAAAGGTGGGAATGTTTTTCCCTTGTCATATAATTGATACATTTACTATCACTATAGCATTAAAAATGGTTTACCAGATTGCATTTTGCCCCCAAAAATTGGGATGTGAACATTGGGTCGTGACTGAGACAACCTGGTTCAATTTGAGTCATGAGGCAAAACCAGTTGAGAACCACTGGCCTACACCACTGCAAGCACATCCGCCGTTACTATGATAACTAGCATAGCCATGTCAGCAAATGACTGCTATCTGAACACACACAAATGAAAAACAAAACTGATTTGAGCATTCAGGCCTGCAGTTTGAAGGCTTTTTAAAAAAAGAAGAAAAACTGATGTTTTAGGGTTAGTTCAATTAGGGTTTTCATTTTGACAGTTCGTTGTAAAAGTGATATATTTTGGTCTTTTAGAAGTAATTCTAGCTCTTTTTGCACCTAGCGGTTCAACTGTACCATTGAAATGGTGATGTAGAGGTGCCTCTATCTCATCTCAATCGAGGGTTCGGTATGAAATACACTCCCTTCTAGATGTGCTGGGTGGTACCACGTCAAGGCTTACTATAAAAGCAGCTGACAGCGTGCCTTATTTGGTAAAGGTCTTGCTAAATGGTGTGTGCCAAAATATTTTGACTAGACAACACAAAATTCAAAAGGCAGTAAGGCACATTTCTACAAGACCAAATTAAACGTTTCATGCACATCTATGTGCTTCTACGAAGAAGAAAAAAAACATGTAGCCTAACAGAATTCTCAGTTTATATTCGTAGATACATCCATAGTAACAAGAAATAGATGACATTGGTGTTCATGCCAACTTCTTGTAGCTTTTCCCAACCACTTTCAATGGTTGGTGGTGTAGTCTGCTAAAACAGTTGGTAGATATAATATATTTTTTCTTCAAATCCATCCCGTGCCCACGCACTTCTAATTCTGAAAAGTAAAATCATACTTGTGAGATGGGTCCCCCTGGTAGTAGTAGTAGGTTTTTATACAGTACTCAAGACCAATCTGTGAGTTAATTTGACCATTGAAAAAATAACTACTGTGTAATTGAGACACTAATCTTCATTTTCAAGGTGATGAGTCCACTTTTCTTTCCAACACAATACCGCATTTCAAATATTTTTTCAAATTTACACCGCAAATGGCAATATATGCCAGGAACTCGGGCGCCTTGCCACTGTGAGCAAACTGTCCAGACCCGTATTTGCTCACGATGCAAATCATTTTATTATCATACCGTGCCAGTGGACTTCTGTTCCTTTAGTGAGAAGTATGCATTACTGAGAAAGTGTTGGGATCAGGTACAACTACATTTACCCATCCCCAAAATGTATATTTACGCGCAATTCTGCAACTTCTCACCTGAATGCATTTTTTTTAAAGGGGTTTGGCAAAGGCTGAAATTGGGGTTGAGAGTTACCCTTTAAGAGAGGGAAGGATCACTGGAGACATTCCAAATTTTCCAAGGACTTGGGACTTGTTTTCACTTCCTTTCTAGACACCTCACAGTGGTAGAAATTCAGCATCTCTATGAGATGATCAGGGTTCTGGTCAAAAGTAGTGCACTTTAAAAGAGAAAGTGTGCCATTTGAGACTCAAAAAGAGTGTCTGGTCCTAGGGTTTCAGGATTCAGCACCCCTATGGGAAGATCAACATATCTTCTTCCTTCCGTAACTGCTGCTGATGGTGGTTCCCATTAGAGACTGGAGAATGCCACCTTGCTCTCTCATTAGAATATGAAAGAGAGCTTCAGACTCCTCTAGCTGTTTAAATGACTGGTGGGATATTTAAAAAAAAAAAAAACTGAGTGGATGCACTAAAAGCCTGAGTATGTTTTTAGGCAAGTGACACAGACCTTCAATAGCAGTACATTATCTTTACCTGTTCACTAAGGTATCAGAGGGGGTGGGTTTATTGCCCTGTACACTGCAGATGTCAGCTCACCGTATTCAGTGCTATGGCTGTAGGCCTACACTAACTAACTAACAGTGCTAGCTGAATGCTAAATGCTCATCTAAGCTACAGGAGATCAGATCAGGTTCGCTACATTCGCTCTAGGTCATGGATACGTATTCAGGGCTTGAAAGGAGAAGAGCCCAGTAGATTATTCCTCTTTATCCCTCTTCCATCCCCTCTTTTCCCACACCTGATCCATCCAGGTTTTTATTCTCCTGACGTCTCGTGAGCGGTCTGATTAGTTTCCCCTCAAACGCTCTCTTTTTCTCTCTCTTTAACTTCCTCCTTTCATTTCGCTCATTCTCTCTCTCTCTCTCTCTCTCTCTCTCTCTCTCTCTCTCTCTCTCTCTCTCTCTCTCTCTCTCTCTCTCTCTCTCTCTCTCTCTCTCTCTCTCTCTCTCTCTCTCTCTCTCTCTCTCTCTCTCTCTCTCTCTCTCTCTCTCTCTCTCTCTCTCTCTCTCTCTCTCTCTCTCTCTCTCTCTCTCTCTCTCTCTCTCTCTCTCTCTCTCCCCTCCCCCCTCCATCCCTGGTCTGTTCACCAGGTTTGGGTGTCATGCCTTCATGCATCATAGAGCCGCTAACAAATTACACAGAGTAGAGTAGCCGCTGTGCTTCCCCTCTCACTCAGCTGTCAGGTGGGAGCACTGGAGCGTCCCACCCTCATCCACCCTCCCCCTCCCCCTCCTCCCTACATCACCCCTCCACCCACCCATATTCCTCCCACCAACCCTCCCACTACTCCCAACCACACTAACCCCTACTCCCAACCACACTAACCCCTACTCCCAACCACACTAACCCCTACTCCCAACCACACTAACCCCTACTCCCACCTCCACCCATCTCTCCACCTTCATCGAACACTACTGCCCTTAATTCTACACTGAACCCTGTGTCGGAGCGGCCAGACCAGCAGCACAACCCCTCCTCACCTGAACCTACTCTTTTCAAACAAGACAGGCAGAGCCGGGTGGTGGAGTGGTAGATTGACACTCTAGATGTCAGGGAATGGTTTCGGCTTAATATATTAGACAATACTGTATCCAAACGATGGACCACAACATATATTATCAAAAGTGTCTGGATGTCATCAGCAGCGCAGTGCAGTGGAAGCGTGTGTTTTAGCAGGTTTTATTTCTGCTCTATCCCACATTATGTGTACATTATCCATGAATGGATCATCGCCCCCTCGGGTCAATGCCCTGGAGGGGTCCTGGGGACAGAGAGAGGCGGCCCTCTTATGCCTGACTGTGTTCCTCAGGCCAGACTGTGCAGCCGGGGGCTGATCTCAGATTATCTTTCTTATAGAGGAGGTCAGTACTCCCTGATTTACCACAGCACTCAAAGCTCACAGCTAATCAGCTTGGTTTCACATTGCCAATCGAAAGTAGACACCGGGCAGAATCCCATAAAAATTGGGTGGAGGTAAAGGTTCCATTGGGACGTGACTGATGGGTCCTGATGGGTCCTCAGGCCGTGATATAGGGGCGTTCAGGTGGTGGGTGAGATGCCTGCCTGGACAGATAGGTGCACTTCACACACATACACACAGCTCATCTAGTAAAGAACAGCTTCCCAATGGATCTGGCTCTTAAAAGGGTTCTCCCTGGAACCAAAAAGGGTTCTTCCTGGAACCAAAAATGGTTCTCCCTGGAACCAAAAAGGGTTCCCTTTTGGAACTATATTTTCTAAGAGTGTATAGGTGGTGCAGGGATAGGCACTTCATCGTTCTTTTGTATTAAGGTCAGTGGAGGTTGGAGAGAGCATTTTGCCTGATGAGTACCTGAGTGATGTCGGTGTGTTGTGACTGATGGGACCATTGAGATAAACAGAGGATGACAGCACTACGGTTAACACTGCTACCCCATAAACTAGCTGGTTAAGGGTCAAAACGTATGTCAGTCAACCACTATACTATCAAAACCAACCGAGTGCAGGTATTCAAATTCCAATTTGGTTTCAAATAAAAGTTTTCTGGGGAACCGTTCTGTTCACAATGCAGGCTATCAATGAAGCCAATGCATAAATCAATAGATAGCATTAGCCAAGGCTCTGCTGATAAACAAAGAGGTAGGTAGGTCTTGTATAGGTCTGCATCCCATATGGCATCCTATTGCCTTTATAGTGCACTTCTTTTAACCAGGGTTTATAGGGCTCTCATCAAAAGTAGTGCACTATATAGGTAATAGGGTGCCATTTGGGACTCAGCCTCGGTCTAAGCATTTATTCAGAACACTACAGTAATCCAAGGACCTTAAGAGGTCACAGCCTAGCTTTTAGCCTATTAATCTCCCCTTGTTGCGTCCCAAATTGCACCCTATTCCCTCTATATTGCACTACTTTTGAGAAATGTAAGTAGTGAACTATATAGGGAACAGTGTGCCAGTTGGGATGCATCCTATTAATCAGCCCTCCTGTCTGTCTTGTTCTCACCCTGCTGATGAAAGCCCTCTGATTAGGCCTGCCCTGTTGCGAGAGTAAGGAGCATATTAATGTATGGATGGATGTTCATGTTGTCAGAGCAGACATACAACATCCCCCATTATACTTGTTTCCCCTTTTACAGGGATCTATCAAATAACAACAGACTAACAGCCAAACACTTATAGGGACAACAGACAATCAACTATACCGCCATGTGAACCAGAGTTCTCTTTTTCTTATTCACATTTAGATGCTTTATTTAGACCCTGCTAATGATGAGTCTGGTGTTGATTTGGGACGGATCTAGGATGCCCGAGCAGCTGTCTACTGTAATTACCTAGGAGGACCATCACACAATGCCTGTCATGGTTATTACAGTACCTACCGAATACAGGGTGGTTTGTTCAATTAAACAGCCATATTTATGCAAATGATTTATTAATGAACACATGTTCAATATTTGTCCCCTATTTTGTAAATCTCAAGACATTTGGAGTAAATCTTATTTGATGTAGTTGTCTTATTGACTTATCTTATTGGACTCATCCTTACAGGAATAGTGATACTGGTACCATGGTAACAGAGGGAATCCAAATGCTATTGACTGATGCATGTTCACCATGGCACATTACAAACTACTGTACAAATGTACTAATTGTGCAATTGTCTAAAATGTGCAAATGTAATAAAGCCAATGTAACTTGTTCCCAGTAAAATAGACCAATGTAACTTGTTCCCAGTAAAATAGACCAATGTAACTTGTTCCCAGTAAAATAGACCAATGTAACTTGTTCCCAGTAAAATAGACCAATGTAACTTGTAATAGACCAATGTAACTTGTTCCCAGTAAAATAGACCAATGTAACTTGTAATAGACCAATGTAACTTGTTCCCAGTAAAATAGACCAATGTAACTTGTAATAGACCAATGTAACTTGTTCCCAGTTAAATAGACCAGAGTAACTTGTAATATAACAATGTAACTTGTTCCCAGTAAAATAGACCAGTGTAACTTGTAATAGACCAATGTAACTTGTTCCCAGTAAAATAGACCAGTGTAACTTGTAATAGACCAATGTAACTTGTTCCCAGTAAAATAGACCAGTGTAACTTGTAATAGACCAATGTAACTTGTTCCCAGTAAAATAGACCAATGTAACTTGTAATAGACCAATGAAACTTGTTCCCAGTAAAATAGACCAGTGTAACTTGTAATAGACCAATGTAACTTGTTCCCAGTAAAATAGACCAATGTAACTTGTAATAGACCAATGTAACTTGTTCCCAGTAAAATAAACCAGAGTAACTTGTAATAGACCAATGTAACTTGTTCCCAGTAAAATAGACCAGTGTAACTTGTAATAGACCAATGTAACTTGTTCCCAGTAAAATAGACCAATGCTATTTATACATATCATCATCCCAAAGCACATCACGTGCTGAGAGAGCTATGCCTGCCCTGAGGCCACCATCACTGCAGCATACTGTATTAACACAGCTCAGTAATAGAGCTATCACCACCACTAACTGAGAGCACTCTGCCTCCCATGGTGCCTTCTGACTAGGTCCTGTACTGTACTTCTTTATGGGGTACTGTAGTGTTGGGATGCTGGTTAGAAAACACTTTGGTAAACGAGGTTCAAGGGATGAGCACGTTGGGAGCTATGGTCTGCTTTAATTGAATTTGTTTGACTTTATTTTGGTTTGGATATTCAATTACCCATCTTTGTTTCAAATAATACGCTATAAAACATTTTTTTAAAACCTGTCCAAACACAAATGCATAGCGCTATTTTAAATTATGTTGGTGAGATAAATCTAAAATGAATAAATATGTTTGGAATAGCAAAACATCACCATAGAATACTTCAGGGGTGCATCTCTCCCTCTCTCTCTCTGAAATGGAATGGCTTCAATCAATGGGGAAGTGAAATGGTAGTGCTGCTTGCAAACACAGCTTGCCTGCGAGTGACACACGCTTTGCGGCTGGCACCATTACCATAATGACATGCAGTGTTATTTAACTGGCATCAGAGTCTGCAGGTCCAGACAATAAAGACCTCATTAGCATCTTGTGGATCTTTAAATAGATCATCAAGCCACTCAATACAGAGACACACAACAATGACTTCCCATCTCCGTCCTGGCTGTGTTCGTTTTGTTTCAATAAAGTGCTCGTCATTAAATGCAGATGGAAATGACATTGCTATTCCACACAAACGCACACACAGCTCTACGTCTATAATGTGGAAGTGTATTGTGTAACATATTTCTCACACTTGATATGAAATAAAAAATAATAATTTTAAAAGTGGGACGTGACCGTAGATAAACTCTAATTACTTCTTCAGGTTTCACAAATGTAGAGGAGGAGAGGAAGAGCAGGAAGTGGGAGAGAGAAAGAGCAGGAGGTAGGAGAGGGGAAGAGCAGGAGTTGGGAGAGGGGAAGAGCAGGAGGTAGGAGAGGGGAAGTCAGGAGGTATGAGAGGGGAAGAGCAGGAGGTAGGAGAGGGGAAGAGCAGGAGGTAGGAGAGGGGAAGAGCAGGAGGTAGGAGAGGGGAAGAGCAGGAGGTAGGAGAGGGGAGGAGCAGGAGGTAGGAGAGGGGAAGAGCAGGAGGTAGGAGAGAGGAAGAGCAGGAAGTGGGAGAGGGGAAGAGCAGGAGGTAGGAGAGGGGAAGAGCAGGAGGTAGGAGAGAGGAAGAGCAGGAAGTGGGAGAGGGGAAGAGCAGGAAGTGGGAGAGGGGAAGAGCAGGAGGTAGGAGAGGGGAAGAGCAGGAGGTAGGAGAGAGGAAGAGCAGGAGGTAGGAGAGGGGAAGAGCAGGAGGTAGGAGAGGGGAAGAGCAGGAGGTAGGGAGGGGAAGAGCAGGAGGTAGGAGAGGGGAAGAGCAGGAGGTAGGAGAGGGGAAGAGCAGGAGGTAGGAGAGGGGAAGAGCAGGAGGTAGGAGAGGGGAAGAGCAGGAGTTGGGAGAGGAAGAGCAGGAGGTAGGAGAGGGGAAGAGCAGGAGTTGGGAGAGGGGAAGAGCAGGAGGTAGGAGAGGGGAAGAGCAGGAGGTAGGAGAGAGGAAGAGCAGGAAGTGGGAGAGGGGAAGAGCAGGAGGTAGGAGAGGGGAAGAGCAGGAGGTAGGAGAGGGGAAGAGCAGGAGGTAGGAGAGGGGAAGAGCAGGGGGTAGGAGAGAGAGAGAGAGGAAATCTCTTTTGCCAATCATGCCTGACCATGTTCCTTAGAAAGCACTTTTCCCATTTGTAGAGAGGTCACTGTGCACCCAGCGCACATCGCGGTTAATAGACCTCTCTTCACACTGACTACTGGTCTCTAATGAGTTCACCTTACACTATTATTAGGCTGGTTAGAGTGCCTCGTCCTGTGGAGATCCCAACAGACCCTTGTTAGCTAGCTGTTAGCCACAGAGCAGACTGTATTGTAAGAGCAACTGAATACTACTGCACAGACAATGATAGGGTGTGTAGTTCACCTATCGTCAACCACAAAACATAAAAGTTGTGGTTTTGTAGCGGATGTTGCCTTGTTATAGAGGTGTAAGGTAGGGTCTACACTTATTACTATGGAATTATTAACGGGGCACCAGTCCTTTCATAGACAAAACTGGTCTTCTAAGAACGCCTGACATATGAGTTATTTACAATAACTTTGAGACTAAAATTATAACAATACTAACAATGGACTTACAGTTGAAGACAGAAGTTTACATACACTTAGGCTGAAGTCATTAAAACTCATTTTTCAACCACTCCACAGATTTCATATTAACAAACTATAGTTTTGGAAAGTCGGTTAGGACATCTTCTTTGTGCTTGACTCAAGTCATTCTTCCAACAATTGTTTACAGACAGACTATTTCACTTATATTTCACTATATCACAATTCCAGAGGGTTTACATACACTAAGTTGATTGAGCCTTTAAACAGATTGGAAAATTCCAGAAAATGATGTAATGGCTTTAGAAGCTTCTGATAGGCTAATTGACATAATTTGAGTCAATTGGAGGTGTACCTGTGGATGGATTTCAAGGCCTACCTTCAAATTCAGTGCCTGTTGCTCGACATCATGGGGAAATCAAAAGAAATCAGCCAAGACCTCCGAAAAAATAATTGTAGACCTTCACAAGTCTGGTTCATCCTTGGGAGCAATTTCCAAACACAATTTCCAAACGCCTGAAGGTACCACGTTTGTCTGTACAAACAATAGTACGTAAGTATAAACACCATGGGACCACGCAACCGTCATACCACTCAGTAAGGAGACGTGTTCTGTCTCCTAGAGATGAACGTACTTTGGTTCGAAAAGTGGAAATCAATCCCAGAACAACAGCAAAAGGACCTTGTGAAGATGCTGGAGGAAACAGGTACAAAGGTATCTATATCTACAGTAAAACGAGTCCTATATTGACATAACCTGAAAGGCCACTCAGCAAGGAAGAAGCCACTGCTCCAAAACCGCCATAAAAAAGCCAGACTACGGTTTGCAACTGCACATGGGGACAAAGATCGTACCTTTTGGAAATATGTCCTCTGGTCTGATGGAACAAAAATAGAACTGTTTGGCCATAATGACCATCGTTATGTTTGGAGGAAAAAGGGGGAGGCTTGCAAGCCGAAGAACACCATCCCAACCGTGAAGCACGGGGGTGGCAGCATCATGTTGTGGGGGTGCTTTGCTGCAGGAGGGACTGGTGCACTTCACAAAATAGATGGCATCATGAGGAAGGAAAATGATGTGGATATATTGAAGCAACATCTCAAGACATCAGTCAGGAAGTTAAAGCTTGGTCGCAAATGGGTCTTCCAAATGGACAATGACCCCAAGCATACTTCCAAAGTTGTGGCAAAATGGCTTAAGCACAACAAAGTCAAGGTATTGGAGTGGCTATCACAAAGCCCTGACCTCAATCCTATAGAACATTAGTGGGCAGAACTGAAAAAGCGTGTGCAAGCAAGGAGGCCTACAAACCTGACTCAGTTACACCAGTTCTGTCAGGAGGAATGGGCCAAAATTCACGTAACTTATTGGTGGAAGCTTGTGGAAGGCTACCCGAAACGTTTGACCCAAGTTAAACAATTTAAAGGCAATGCTACCAAATACTAATTGAGTGTATGTTAACTTCTGACCCACTGGGAATATGATGAAAGAAATAAAAGCTGAAATAAATAATTCTCTCTACTATTATTCTGACATTTCACATTCTTAAAATAAAGTGGTTATCCTAACTGACCTAAAACAGGGAATTCTTACTAGGATTAAATGTCAGGAATTGTGAAAAACTGAGTTTAAATGTATTTGTAAACTTCCGACTTCAACTGTATCTGAAGGTATGAAATCTTGGAGTTCTTTCTCAGAGTTGGAGTTCTTTTCCCAGAATAACAAGACAAACACAAGTTCTTTATACAAACACTTAATAACGCTAATCACAATATTTATAAACATAAAGAGCTTTATCATGAAAGGTAGGAAATAGAATGAAAGACAAGAAGAGACCTCAATATATCAGAATATTAGGAGTGCTATACTATATTGCCAATATACCACGGCTAAGGGCTGTTCTTAGACACAACGCATCGGAGAGTGCCTGGACACAGCCCTTAGCCGTGGTATATTGGCCATATAACACAAACCCCTGAGGTGCCTTATTGCTATTATAAACTGGTTACAATGTAATTAGAGCAGTAATAATAAATGTTTTGTCATACCCGTGGTATATGGTCTGATATACCACGGCTTTCAGCCAATCAGCATTCAGGGCTCGAACCAACCAGTTTATAATTTGATCCTTGGCCTCATCGAGGAGAACAAATGAGTAGACATGGCCGTGTGTTCTCTGGCCCCGAGTTGTTTCCTTGATCTTGTTGCCTGCTGACGGCTATGTGTCCTCTCCTGTTGTTCTTTTCCTCTGGGTTGGGTGGTTCCTTGGGCTTTTGGGTTGTTGCTCTGTTTTTAGGCTCTTTCTTTGAGTTGCAGAGCCTGTGCTCTAAAAGGGCCTTCTCCTTCTTTTCTTGAAAAAGTTGAGCATAAAGGTACCGTTCAGGCTACACTATGTCTTCTTCTGAGACTTTATTATAGGCTCTTCTGTCTCAATTCACATACTGAATAGGTACTACTTGCCTTTCTGAGAAATAGCTGAGTCCAGAGCAGAAGAGAGGAGCAGTTCCACTGTTATGATCCTAGGCAAGTCAGTTAAGAAGACATTCTTATTTACAATGACAGCCTACCGGGGAACATTGGGTTAACTGCCTTGTTCAGGGGCATAACAACAGATTTTCTACCTTGTCAGCTCGGGGATTCGATCCAGCCACCTTTCGTTTACTGGCTCAACACTCTGCTACCTGCCGCCCCAAGCTCTTAAGAGAGGGAGCTTGGAGGAACTCAGTAGTCCATAACAGTTCAGGATGTTCAACATATGCCAATAAAACAACACAATGTATCCCTGTCAAATAGGGGGTGCTAATATTTGTCCTGTTTCACTGAATGTAAAATCTGTAGGAGTGTGAGGTGTGAAATGGAAAACAAAATATTTTTTGCTTATCCAAACTCCCAAGAGCGGGGTTACAGCCAGGGATCAGCCATTATTGATAGCAGCCCTGGAGCAACTAGGGTTATTAAGTGCCTTGCTCAAGGGCAGATCAACAGATTTTTCACTTTGTCAGGTGGGGAATTTGAACTAGCAACCTTTTAGTTACTGGCCCAGCACTAACTGCTAGGCTACCTGCTGCCCGGTATCCCTGTTAAAGAGGTATCCCTTTTATAGAGGTATACGCTCATTTGCAATGAGAGACCCAAAGGAGAGAGGCCAAGCCCAGTCCTCCTAATCTCTAGTCGTCCAGACAGGGCCAGATAAGGGAACATGGGTGCATCCCAAATGGCACCCTATTCCCTAAATAGTGAAGTACTAAAAGTAAAGTAGTACACTATATAGGGAATAGAATGCCGTTTGAGACGCAGATATGGAGAGAGTGCCAACACACTGCTTTGTCTCTGAGGGCTGCATGGCTTCCTTCATGCCTTTAATCCTCCCAGTTTACAAAACAGACACTTTATAGGGGCATTGTGGATGGCTGTTTAGTCCCCCTGCACAATCACATTGCCACTCAGTCCAGCTAGTTTAACACTGCCTCCTCTCCAAAGCCACTCCAAGGGGAGGGATTAGGCTGAGACACACGCTGGCTGGTCACAGTGGAAAGCAACGCCACTCAAGACTGTGTTAGTTACCATTGACTAAGCATTAGCTAGGGAAGCTAACAAAATTCTTCAGGTCTCAGCCAAGTGTACTTATCACATTTGCCAAACCCCCTCTGTTACACTTATTTATAAGATAATTATTACGGGGAGGCGCACAATTGGCCCACCGTCGTCCGAGTTTGGCCGGTGTAGCCATCATTGTAAATAAGAATTTGTTCTTAACTAGTTAAATAAAGGTTACATTAAATGTGTCATATGGTAAAACCAACCACTCTTAACATTAGAACCTTCAAGTTAACGAGTTAACGAGCACTATTAGACTGCAACATTCTAATAGTGTAATTAATAAATGGCTATCACAAAAATAATCATTTGGTTACGTTTATGAAGGTCTTAGGTACCATTAGAATATGACATTTTGTTATTTCAAGTAACACAATAGCATGTTCATTAGTTTCTGTTACTGCAGGCTATATGTAAAAACCAAAACAGATAAACCGACACCAAAATTAAAGTGTTCAATTTTATTTGTGGAGTGCCTTTGTTACAACTATGAAATACGAAGCATACAGCGGGTGAAATAAGTATTGAACACGTCACCATTTTTCTCAGTAAATATATTTCCAAAGGTGCTATTGACATGACATTTTCACCAGATGTTGGTAACAACCAAAGTAATCCATACATACAAAAAAACCAAAACAAATAAGTTCCGAAATTAAGTTATGTGTAATAATGTGAAATGACACAGGGAAAAAGTATTGAACACATGAAGAAAGGGAGGTGCAAAAATGCATGGACAGCTTGGTGATGTCTCAAAGAAAACAGTAAGTAATGCACTCCACCGCCATGGCCTGTATGCACGCTCACCACGCACGACTCCATTGCTGAAAAAAGCATGTTGAAGCTCGTTTAAAGTTTGCTGCACAACATTTGGAAAAGCCAGTGAAATACTGGGAGAATATAGTGTGGTCAGATGAGAGCAAAATTGAACTGTTTGGATGTCATAATACACACCATGTTTGGAGGAGAAATGGCACTGCACATCACCATAAAAACACCATACCAACAGTGAAGTTTGGAGGTGGGAACATCATGGTGTGGGGCTGCTTTTCAGCAAATGGTACTGGCAAACTTCACATAATTGAAGGAAGGATGAATGGGCAAATTTACCGAGACATTCTTGACAAATCTGCTGCCATCTACCAGGATGATGAAGATGAAACGAGGGTGGACATTTCAGCAAGACAATGATCCAACACACAGCCAAGGAAACTCTCAATTGGTTTTCAAAGAAAGAAAATAAAGCTGCTAGAATGGCCCAGCCAATCACCTGACTTAAATACCATTGAAAATCTATGGAAAGAACTGAAGATCAAGATTCATAGAAGAGGCCCACGGAACCTTCAAGATTTGAAGACTGTTTGTGTGGAAGAATGGGCCAAAATCACACCAGAGCAATGCATGCGACTAGTTTCTCCATACAGGAGTCGTCTTGAAGCTGTCATTACCAACAAAGGGTTTTGTACAAAGTATTAAATAAATATCAGTAAGTGTGTTCAATACCTTTTCCCTGTGTCATTTCACATTATTACACATAACTTAATGTCTGAACTTATTTGTTTTGGTTTCTTTGTATGTATGGATTACTTGGGTTGTTACCAACATCTGGTGAAAATGTCATGTCAATAGCACCTTTGGAAATATATTTACTGAGAAAAATGGTGACGTGTTCAATACTTATTTCACCCGCTGTATGTGTTGGAAAACGTTATCTTCTTTTTCTAATAACAAAATAAAAACTAGTACCCCAACCACCAAAAAGCACTGTCAACAAGACACACGGTCAAACGATGAAAACATCAGTTGCCTAACCATCATTATAAGTGCCATGTGTGCTTGATAAATAGTGAAAATCAGCACAAAAGCAATAATGGCATTATAATGAATGTAAGTGTTATAATAAATATGTTGTCAGCTCGTGCTTGCATGGTGTGCGTTTTCACGCAATGCCATCCGTTTGATTTCATTTAGCTGTTATCCCTTGTCCTAACAGTAGACACAAATCTTTGCCACTTTCACTTGATTGAACACTTCGCTTGCAGGTGACACAGGTGGTCCTCATACTGTACGCATCGTTCGCTTCATGAAATCTATCTATCTATCTATCTATCTATCTATCTATCTGTCTGTCTGTCTGTCTGTCTGTCTGTCTGTCTGTCTGTCTGTCTGTCTGTCTGTCTGTCTGTCTGTCTGTCTGTCTGTCTGTCTGTCTGTCTGTCTGTCTGTCTGTCTGTCTGTCTATCTATCTATCTATCTTCTCTCGCTCATTAAGTCACCAATTCTCATCCCTTTCTACCTCATCATACTTAACTTAATTTATTTCATCTGTTGTTATGTGTGAAATTAGTTTCAATGTACCTCTAGTTTAGGTGAGAAGGAGCGGAGCAGCCTGTCGGGAGGAGGGGCAGCAGGGGAAAACAAAAAATGACTTGGTTATTACCATTCTAACAACGGCAGTGTGTTATACAGACTTGTTTAGGGAGGGAGGGTGGAGGCATGACTTCATAGAGTAATAAAGTAAATAATGAGGAGTCCAAATGAGAAGGCAACACGGCATAAATTATAGTCTGGTCCCATCCTGTATGTGATGTAGCCAACTCTTTAATCATTGTCATGCCATACATTTAGAGTCTAACAGTAGAAACAGAAACTTCCCACCGGTTGACGCCAGCCCCGGTCGTCAGGATTATCTGATTTCACAGCCTGCAGAGAGGAGAGGACCAAGCTAATGACCCGTCACTTATTGAAATGGAGCCGCAATAGGTTAACCACACAGGGCCGGGCTGTACTTCCATCTATTTTCACACGGCTAACCAAAAAATGATTACCCACAGGGAGAAAAGCCATTAAAACAATGACCTTTTCCTATTGTGCTTGTTGGCACGGCGCCATAATAACTTGTGTTAACTTGGTTAGCATGATCGAGATCGAGTGTTTGTGGTGTGAGTGTCTGCGTCAGTGTGTGCTAGCGTGTTTGTGGTGTGTGTGTGTGTGTGTGTGTGAGAAAGTAAAGGCCAGTCAGTCTGTCAGTTTACAGAAGTCACACACACATTGACTATGTATGCATATATTTTTATGGTCTGTAATGAGTGAACTAATAGGGTAAATTTGAGATGAATTGTTCATAGTCAGAGTAATTGCTGTGTGTTTCCAATTTAAATGCACGTTAGTAATAGGAGGCTGTGAGGGCTATACACTTATTAGTGGTAACACTAATATCTGAAAGTTAAACTAGTTTGTCTGGAGGTCATTTCTACTAAAAAAAAGTAATTTGTACATATCTGACAGGAAGTCTATCGCGTATTTGTCCTGGACATTCCATTAGCCATATTTGAAAGGTATTTTCCTACTATTCAAAATGTCCGGTCAGAGGTACAGCCAGTGTCTTTTGTGAATAATCCACTCTGAAATGTACTAATTAAGTCGGCCATTGAAAAGGAGGAAGTCACTGACTGGTACAGGGAGAAGTCAAGAAAAAAAAAATCCAATTCCCTCACTGAAAAGCGTAACAATGAAGTGTGATGGCCAGAGCCTGACAAAAGGAGTAGAAGAGGAGAAATCACAACAGTTGAAGCGCAAAGAAAGGCATTCTTTAACTTCCCTATTATGAGTGTACCTTAGAGATGTTGTGATCTAATTTTCTAGTGAGCAATGCTGCCATTCCAATCTCTCTCAATTGAGACGACGGCCCCGCTCGTCCAACCATTATCATTAAATACGTGTTTGATTTCCTCACAATGCGCTCGCTGCTCATACAGGAATACATGCGTGGCGAGAAAATGACAACAATAAACACATTTTGTGGAGGGAACAATGGTGATATTGAAAGTGTGTGGGGCGATATCAATAGTGATGTACAGTAAAAATGCATTACCACTTAGTCTAGACCAGTAGTCTAGTCTTAAAAAAAGAGCATGAAAGGGAGGGGATGGATAAGACGGCAAGAAGAAGAGGGAGGGAGGATGAGGAGGACAACAAAAGACAGAAGAGAGAGCAAGAGCGAAAGCGAGAGAGAGGAGTGGAGTGAAAGAGAGGGAGCGAGAGAGAGGAGTGGAGTGAAAGAGAGGGAGCGAGAGAGAGGAGTGGAGGAATGAAGGAGAGAGGGAGCGAGAGAGAGGAGTGGTGAAAGAGAGGGAGCGAGAGAGAGGAGTGGAGGAGTGAAGGAGAGAGGGAGCGAGAGAGAACAAGAGGGAGAGGAGTGCAGGAGTGAAAGAGAGGAGAGAGGAAGAAAAGAGATCGGAGGGTGAGCATGCACCTTAGAAGCTTAGTCCGTCCTGCCAATTTGTGTCGGAGGACAGAAACACCCAGCTTGGTGATGCAAGAGGGTTGCCTTGGGATGGGTTCAACACAGAACACACTGCACTATCACTTTCACAGATTAAGAGGGACACAACGCTGCTACTCCAAGATACTCAGACCCTGAGAGACTTCCTGACAGAGAGGAGCGAGAGGGGGTGGGAGGAAGGGAGTGAGAAACAGAGATTGAGAGAGAGAGAAAAAAAGGGAGAGAGTGCAGAGAGAGGGAGAGAGTGCAGGCCATGGTATAAACAGCAAACACCGGCTGCAGACATCAGCTGTAATAACATACCAACCCTCCTCCTAATGCTGACATGGCTGGGGATCAAGAGGGGAGCTCATCACTAGAGATAACTGTGAAGAAAGCAGGGGCACTATGGGTAATGCTGCTGATTAATAGCATTCAGAGAGACATTAGGCAGACTTATTATCATCACTCCCTCTCCGCGCTGCGCTGTGCCATGATGCACCACTCACTACCCCGCTACGGTAATTATTGTGCTGTCGCTCCCAGCTATATTTTTTCGAAAATAATATTTTGAAAGAAAGACACTGTCTCTGTCTGTCTCTGGGACATCTTTATAAGATTGGTTTCAGTTCTTAGCATCACACATAAAAGATGGTGGAGCTCCAACATACCAGATGTCAGCAGCCCTTCTCCGTCGATAGTGGTTTAATAAGATACGAAAGTACGAAATGAAGAGATTCCTAAATCGCTGAAAACAGATATATCTGTGTCTGTTTGGCCAAAAGATTTTGAGAGAAGAGAGAGAGGAGCCAACAGCAGGATTCAGACAGTGACTCAGTTTGAAGCTGAGGCCTACAGGTATGTCTGGAAATTGAATGCCAGCTTGGAGAGATCCAGAGCGCCAGATAAGAGACATCTCACACAGACGGACTGACATACCAGAGCTTTGACAGTTCAAAGTCAAAACAGTTGAGAAGAAGAATCTTTCAAGAATTGTTTTATATCTTTCTTCAAATAACGATACAATCATCAGGTGTTTTTTGACATTATTTGGAGGGTGAAAGTTAGTGTGCCTATGGTAAGCCTCATTTATCTTCTCTCCCATTCAACTCTTCGCTAGGTTCCTGTAAAAGACAAGGATAATGGAGTCCGTCTGTCCGTCTGTCTGTCGTCTGGTTGTCTGCCTGCCTGCCTGACCGCATCTCTGCCTTGTGCTAAAGGCGGCAGTTCTGCTTGGTGCTGGCGGGTTCTAGCTGCCCTGGCAGTGAGTGAGGTTCTGATCTGTCCCACTGGGAGTGTGTGCCAGGGGCCTGGTGGAGTGTGTGTTCAGGGTCTGGGGCCTGGGGCTGGGAAAACCAGCTGACACTTGACAGAGAGAGGAGCCCCAGAGGCCTGGTGGTGAAGGTCAGAGGGGGCCCGTGGGGAGAACGTCACCGACAGGCCCCAACGCATCGAGCTGAGCTGGGGAAGCTGCAGCTCAAAACAGGAAGTTGCCAGAGGCGGGCAAAGGGTGTGTGTGTGTGTGTGTGTGTGTGTGTGTGTGTGTGTGTGTGAGTGTGTGCAGGGGATAAGGGAGAGCAGAGTTAATAGAGGGTGACAATTGGGAGGTGCATCAGCTCCACCTTCTACAGGCCTGACAAGGGCATTTGACAACGCAACATAGTCCAGCAACCATCCCCACCATCACCCCAGGTCAACACTCTTCACTGGGATGGCAGGCGACAGTCGGGAACAGCAGGAAACCACTAACACACATAAGAGCTACAGCACATGGAACTACAGGACATAGAGCTACAGCACATGGAACTACAGGACATAGAGCTACAACACATGGAACTACAGGACGTAGAGCTACAGCACATGGAACTACAGGACGTAGAGCTACAACACATGGAACTACAGGACGTAGAGCTACAACACATGGAACTACAGTACGTAGAGCTACAGCACATGGAACTACAGGACATAGAGCTACAGCACATGGAACTACAGGACATAGAGCTACAGCACATGGAACTACAGGACGTAGAGCTACAGCACATGGAACTACAGGACATAGAGCTACAGCACATGGAACTACAGGACATAGAGCTACAGCACATGGAACTACAGGACATACAGAGCTACAGCACATGGAACTACAGGACGTAGAGCTACAGCACATGGAACTACAGGACATAGAGCTACAGCACATGGAACTACAGGACATAGAGCTACAGCACATGGAACTGCAGGACGTAGAGCTAAAGCACATGGAACTACAGGACATACAGAGCTACAGCACATGGAACTACAGGACGTAGAGCTACAGCACATGGAACTACAGGACATAGAGCTACAGCACATGGAACTACAGGACATAGAGCTACAGCACATGGAACTACAGGACGTAGAGCTACAGCACATGGAACTACAGGACATAGAGCTACAGCACATGGAACTACAGGACGTAGAGCTACAACACATGGAACTACAGGACATACAGAGCTACAGCACATGGAACTACAGGACGTAGAGCTACAGCACATGGAACTACAGAACATAGAGCTACAGCACATGGAACTACAGGACGTAGAGCTACAACACATGGAACTACAGGACATACAGAGCTACAGCACATGTAACTACAGGACATAGAGCTACAGCACATGGAACTACAGGACGTAGAGCTACAACACATGGAACTACAGGAAATAGAGCTACAGCACATGGAACTACAGGACATAGGGCTACAACACATGGAACTACAGGACGTAGAGCTACAACACATGGAACTACAGGACGTAGAGCTACAGCACATGGAACTACAGGGCGTAGAGCTACAACACATAGTACAGGACGTAGAGCTACAGCACATAGAACTACATGACATACAGAGCTATAGCACATGGAACTACAGGACGTAGAGCTACAGCACATAGAACTACAGGACATACAGAGCTACAGCACATGGAACTACAGGACATAGAGCTACAGCACATAGAACTACAGGGCATACAGAGCTACAGAACATGGAACTACAGGACGTAGAGCTACAGCACATAGAACTACAGGATATAGAGCTACAGCACATGGAATCCACCTGACAGGTGTAGCATATCAAGAAGCTGATTAAACAGCATGATCATTATACAGGTGCACCTTGTGCTGGGGACAATAAAAGGCCACTCTAAAATGAGCAACACAATGCCACAGATGTCCTCCAGAGATGTTGCCAGAGAATCGGATGTTAATTTCTCTACCATAAGCCGCCTCAAACGTTGTTTTAGAGAATTTGGCAGTACATGTGTTTGGCAGTACTCACGACCCCAGACCATGTGTATGGCTTCGTGTGGGCGAGCAGTTTGCTGATGTCAACGTTGTAAACAGTGTGCCCCATGGTGCCGGTGGGGTTATGGTATGTGCAGGCATAAGCTATGGACAACGAACATAATTGCATTTTATCGATGGCAATTTGAATGCACAGAAATACCGTGACGAGATCATGAGGCCCATTGTGAGGCCCTTTTTTTTAAAGGTATTTGTGACCAACAGATGCAAACAGTGTATCTGTATTCCCAGTCATGTGAAATCCATAGATTAGTGCCTAATGAAAATATTTCAATTGACTGGTTTCCTCATATGAACTGTAAGTCAGTAAAATCTTTGAAATTGTTGCATATTGCGTTTATATTTTTGTTCAGTATAGAACTGTAGCACATAGAACTACAGGACATAGAACTACAGGACATAGAACTACAGCACATAGAACTACAGGACATAGAACTACAGGCCATAGAGCTACAGCACATGTAGGCTTCCCACATCGGGTTGATGCACCTTTGCTATTAAATAGGAAATAATTTATTTAAATTGCATAATTTTCAAACCGTAACATTATTTAGAGCACATGTTACATTGTATCAGAAAGACAATCAAGTTGTTACTTTCATATATATTTTTACAATAGAAAGTGTTAAGTATCTCATATGTCACATGCACTTATTTAAGTATTTTTAAAGACTTTATCATTAGCAGTGTGCAAGATCATTTTGAGGGGTTATCACAAAAGTGTGCAAACCATGCCCCCAAATATTCTAATGAGCCTCTGTCTCTAGCTGGGCTTGGTGTAGGCTAGCCTGTGTTGGGCTGTTGTAGGCTGACCTGTGTTGGGCATTTGTAGGCTAGCCTGTGTTGGGCTTGGTGTAGGCTAGCCTGTGTTGGGCTGTTGTAGGCTAGCCTGTGTTGGGCTTTTGTAGGCTAGCCTGTGTTGGGCTGTTGTAAGCTAGCCACTGTTGGGCTGTTGTAGGCTGGCCTGTGTTGGGCTGTTGTAGGCTAGCCTGTGTTGGGCTGGTGTGAGTTTGGTGTAGGCTAAACCGTGTTGGGCTCATGTAGGCTAGCCCGTGTTGGGATGGTGTGGGATTAGTGTGGGCTAGCCCGTGTTGGGTGGATGTGGGATTGGTGTGGGCTAGACTGTGTTGGGCTGGTGTGGGCTTGGTGTGGGCTAGACTGTGTTGGGCTGGTGTGGGCTTGGTGTGGGCTAGACTATGATGGACTGGTGTGGGTAATGTTTGCTGGGGAGCTACAGGACATATAGCAGGGAACTATCCTCATCTCCCATCCCGTAACAAAACACCTACCAAACCCTCTCCAACGACTACAATGGAATAAAGTAAATGCATTACGCCACCACACTTACCTCGGAGCAACCACATAAAACTCAGGGCGTGTTCATTTCTGACAGAAGCTATTCACTGTGATCCATCCGCAAAGGCAGGGCCATTCTCCTGTTCTGTTTATGTGGCAGAGAGAGGCTGAAAGCAGTGAGTTGTCAGGTTGGTTTGAGGGCAGAGGGGGCACAGGTTCCTGTGTCTGTGTCTGCCTCCTTACTGTAGGGCTGAGGGTCGGGTGCTGAGGGCACATCTCAAATGGCACCCTATTCCCTATATAGTGCACTATCAAGACCCATTGATAAGTAAAAAGTAGTGCACCATATAGGGAATAGGGTGCCATTTGGGCCGCATCCTGAGGGTTGAGATCTGAGGCACTAGGGCCTGACAGCTAATAATTGTCCCAGAGGGAGCAGGAAGTCAGCTATAATGCAGGATGACATCTTCAGACTTTTAGCAAGGCAGCTTAATGCTGGAGGGCCAGAGGAGTAGTTTGCTACACAGATTTATTCCCCTAAATAACCTTTAGGGAGTAAAGCCTGTGAAAATGTTCCTTGGTGAAAAAACCTTTAGGGAGTAAAGCCTGTGAAAATGTTCCTTGGTGAAAAAAAAAATGAATTGTTAGAACAAAATCTACACACATAGTGGTGAGCAATTGATATGACAATATCAGTGTTAACACATTTTAATATTAATGATTATTCAAGAGTTTAAATTAATCCTAAAGCAGGCAATTTATTTTTGTTACTGAGAAGTATTCATAGAGAAATATTAAAATATGTAAACACTGTATTTGCAATGTTAATGCCACACTGCAACCTTATGCTCAAGACACATTTCCATTTGTTTTCCATAATATCACAACCAACACTGTCTATTTCATATTAATTGCTCTCCCAATCAACACTATTTAATATAGGCTTAAAAAATAGAGTCACTTTAACAGACACCAACACTTTTCTAATATTTTCTTTTCTCACAAAAGACGTTGTTTCTTTGAAGCACTCATTTGATAAACCAACCAGGTAGGGGACTTCAGCTGAGAGGTGACGCACGCACACACAAACGCAGTATCTAAGGCTCATTCAAACAGAGCAATAAGAGTAGTCATCGTAATCAAAGCCTGACAAAACAAAACGTTTGAGGCTGACAGATGAGAGATGAGAGGTTAATTTTGCCAGACACTTGAAAGTCAGCAGGTTGCTCTTTAATTAGCAGAGAATGACTCCAGCTAGCTAGGGGAACCTCCCAGACAGCCTCCACAGGTTGACAGCACACACAACACACACACGAAATGTGCACACAGACAGGGAGACACAGAGGGTTAGGGGACTCCAAGTACTGCTCCTGCCTGACACAACCCACCACCTCAGGGGGGTAAGAATCAACGCTGACAGGATGGGACCTACACATTTGCAGCTACAGCACAGAAGCCCCTACACAATGCACACACACACACACACACACACACACACACACACACAGAAACCCCCACACAACACAACCAGACAAGCCCCTGTAACTGTCTGTGAGCACACACACGTGCAAAACAAAAGCACACACAGACACACATACAAATAACAAGACTGAGCCAGATCAAACGAACACATGCAGCTGACAAAAACACCATCCAATCGTTAAGAGAGAGAGGAGACACAGCAGCATATACAGTTGAAGTCAGAAGTTTAAATACGCCTTAGCAAAATACATTTAAACTCAGTTTTTCACAATTCCTGACATTTAATCCTAGTAAAAATTCCCTGTCTTAGGTCAGTTAGGATCACCACTTTATTTTAAGAATGTGAAATGTCACAATAACAGTAGAGAGAATGATTTATTTCAGCTTTTATTTATTTCATCACATTCCCAGTGGACAGAAGTTTACATACACTCAATTAGTATTTGGTAGCATTGCCTTTAAATTGTTTAACTTGGGTCAAACGTTTTGGGTAGCCTTCCACAAGCTTCCCACAATAAGCTGGGTGAATTTTGGCCCATTCCTCCTGACAGAACTAGTGTAACTGAGTCAGGTTTGTAGGCCTCCTTGCTCACACACGCTTCTCAGTTCTGCCCACAAATGTTTTATAGGATAGAGGTCAGGGCTTTGTGATGGCCACTCCAATACCTTGACTTTGTTGTCCTTAAGCCATTTTGCCACAACTTTGGAAGTATGCTTGGAGTCATTGTCCATTTGGAAGACCCATTTACGACCAAGCTTTAACTTCCTGACTGATGTCTTAAGATGTTGCTTCAATATATCCACATAATTTTCCTTCCTCATGATGCCATCTATTTTGTGAAGTGCACCAGTCCCTCCTGCAGCAAAGCACCCCCACAACATGATGCTGCCACCACTGTGCTTCACGGATGGGATGGTGTTCTTCGGCTTGCAAGCCTCCCCCTTTTTCCTCCAAACATAAAGATGGTCATTATTTTCCAAAAAGTACGATCTTTGCCCCCATGTGCAGTTGCAAACCATAGTCTGGCTCTTTTATGGCGGTTTTGGAGCAGTGGCTTCTTCCTTGCTGAGCGGCCTTTCAGGTTATGTCGATATAGGACTCGTTTTACTGTGTATATAGATACTTTTGTACTTTTCGCACCAAAGTACATTCACCTCTAGGAGATAGTTACGCGTCTCCTTTCTGAGCGGTATGACGGCTGCGTGGCCTCATAGTGTTTATACTTCCATACTATTGTTTGGTCAGTCAAACGTGGTACCTTCAGGTGTTTGGAAATTGCTCCCAAGGATGAACCAGCGGTCTACAATTTTATTTCTGAGGTCTTTTGTACAGCAACACATCATACACAGTTGACTGTGCCAAGCTGTTTAAAGGCACAGTCAACTTAGTGTATGTAAACGTCTGACCCGCTGGAATTGTGATAAAGTGAATTATAAGTGAAATAATCTGTCTGTAAACAATTGTTGGAAAAATTACTTCTTTCATGCACAAAGTAGATGTACTAACCGACTTGCCAAAACTATAGTTTGTTAACATGAAATCTGTGGAGTGGTTGAAAAATGAGTTTTAATGTCTTCAACCCAACATACGCACACATTTATCATACGCCAATATATTCCCAGTCACACACACATGCTCCTTCTGCTCACCAAGCTGTGTCAGACCTTGCCAGACAGGTGCACGTTTATCGTGATCCTTGAACCAAAACACCTTTGTTCGCCTGCGAGGCTGACGCTGCGGCTGATACGAAGTCTCATTTAATTAGACCACACAGCGCCGAATGACAGCAGAACACACACACACACACACACACACACACACACACAACCCTTCAGGAGCCAGAGTCAGGGAGAGGAAGGTTAGCAGAGTCAATGTCAGTGCTGTGATGATGAGGAGGCAGCTGGGCGGACGATGACACCATGATTACACAGGACCACACTGACCTGGAAAACCACTGAGTGGCTGAGGACAGAAGGGGCTAGCATACACACAGGAACACACACACACACGTGCGCACACGCACACACGCACGCACGCACTCACATGCATGCACGCACGCACACAAACACCACAGGAGGTTGGTTGCATCTTAATTGGGGAGGATAGGCTCCTGGTAATGGCTGGAGCGGAATAAGTGGTTTCCATGTGTTTGATGCCATTCCATTCGCTCCGTTACAGCCATTATTATGAGCCGTCCTCCCCTCAACAGCCTCCTGTGAAACACATATTAAATAGGACAAATCACAGGTTAGTAAACACACAGGGGACAGAAGGGCCAAAACAGCACACCTGTTTAAGAACACAACCCGTTGGTAGCTAAAGGACTGTGGTGTCTGTCATGGGGCGGCAGGTAGCCTAGTGGTTAGAGTGTTGGGCCCGTAACTGAAAGGTTGCAGGATCAAATCCCTGAGCTGACAAGGTATAAATCTGTCGTTCTGCCCCTGAACAACATTGTAAATAAGAATTTGTTCTTAACTGACTTGCCTAGTAAAATAAAGGTAAAAAAAAAATTAAATAGTTGATATTGTCAATGCCATAATTGCTCAGAAGCACATTATTACACACAGTAGATATGTGTGTAGGTCAGGAGGCTATATTCACTGATACTATATTCACTTCACTGAGTAACACAGGAGTTCAATGCAAAATGTCATTAGTGATGTTTCAATGTAAAGTACATTATATTCACATCAGCAACACAGCGATATGAAATTAGGCCCACTTCCTCTTAGGAAGGCTGCCTCACTAAAACACTGTTTCATACCCAGTCTCCCTAAAATGACTGTAATTTAGCTTTCACGTGAGTTCCTGACCCCAGAACATATAATTCATTATCGTACGTTAAATGAATAAATCAGAACGAAAAAATTAAAAATTAAAAAATACGTATAAAAGCCCATCAGAGCTTGTGACACAGGTAATAGATCTTAGCTGGCTCTCAGGTGTGACTACATGCGTGGGGGAATCAGGTGTTAAATTTGGAATTAGCTGCTCTCCTAGCTAACAACACATACATCACCCTAATGCAATTCTGTCATCCACTGCTTTCCCCTTAATCAGGGCGCATCTGTGTTCTGATGGCGCTGTCTGGTCCTCTGATAGCGTACACACACAGGACATACTGACAGCAAGCCTTGGATGGGAACATAATGTTAACGTGTGTGTGTGTGTGTGTGTGTGTGAGCGCAACCCTATACTCTCCAACAGATTGTTGCCATCAGGCCCTTTGATATTTGGCTCATAATTGATGGTCACTCCTGCCTCTGATTTACAGTAATTGAACCAAAGTTAAGGTGTTGCTCTTCGTCATTCACAGTCGTTGTCGTTTGATCGTAGGGTTTTACTGTTTGGTTATTCAGTAGACTGGCTGTGTGAGCAGAGCTTCTGCACCAGCAGTTCAGTGGAACTTTGTAGTGTTGCTTGCTTGCTTGCTCTTCGCATCTTGCATGTCTATAACACAACAAGACATAATGGGTCAAAACCAGCCTCTCAACATTCAACCTGCCTATGGTTTGTCTGTCTGGGAGTCGACACACGTGTGGATGTGCATTAGTCAGCCTATAAACAAAGCATTACCTGAGGGGATTGAAAAAAGGGAACTGACATGTTTTCATTACTTCTACTACACACAGACAAGGAGATTACACAGGTACATGATGTGTTGCTGTACAATACACCTCACATGGAGTGTACACTGTGTGTACAAAACATTAACAAATATTGAGTTGCACCCCCTTTTGCCCTCAGAACAGCCTCAATTCGTCGGGGCATGGACTACAAGGTGTCAAAAGCGTTCCACGCGGATACTGACCCATTTTGACTCCAATGCTTTGCACAGTTGTGTCAAATTGACTAGATGTCCTTTGGGTGGTGGACCATTATTGATACACACGAGAAACTGTTGAGCGTGAAAAACCCAGCAGCGTTGCAGTTCTTGACACATTCGTGCACCTGGCACTTAATACCATACCCCGTTCAATGGAACTTCAATATGTTGTCTTGCCCATTCACCCTCTGAATGGCACACACACACAATACATGTTTCAATTGTCTCATGGCTTAAAAATCATTCCTTAACCTGTCTCCTCCCCTTCATCTACACTGAATTGAAGTGGATTTAACATGTGAAACCAATAAGGGATCATAGCTTTCAACTGGATTCACCTGGTCAGTCTGTGTCATGGAAAACGTGTTCTTACTGTTTTGTGTACTCAGTGTATGTCATATGGCCAAACGGTTTCTTCGTTTCCATAGTCACTGTCAGCTCTCGAGGAGAGTTTCTACAGCCCTCAACTTTCTAGAGCAGTGGTCACCAACCATTCCTAGTCAATCGGCAAACATTTCTGTAAATAAAAACTTGTCTCGGGCGGTTGGCGGTAGCTGCACCCGATTCACCCGACGGGTAGGTGACATGTTGCCATTTTGAACCATTTCATGTGTCTGAAGGCACAAACTCTGCTCTGGGGGGGCCCAGAGAGCAAATCAACCGCACTATAGGCCTACCGCTGGCCAATCAGATGGCTCAGATGACCGTGTCTGCAGTAACATAGCAGGCATAAAAGAAAGCTACAGCAAAGTTGATACTGTGAGATTGAGAGAGCGAGAGAGACTGTCAACGAATACAGCAAAGAGATGCTGTTTTTATGAGTGAGTTCATGTTTAAGTTCTGACTCAGCACTGTCAACACTTTGTATTCAACACTTTTATAAGCCATAAAATGCTTGTTCTTCCTATTTCCTATCAGCACTACAACAAGCCCTGCAGCAGTAATGAATGGGTAGGAAAGTGTATCCATAGGCTTGCGTTGTTGTTATTATTTTAATATCAAGGAATATTTAACTTTCTCTGTTCATAGGGGTAACAACATTCGTACATGACTCCAGTTTCGCCATCAGCAGGAAGACGGTGTTTTGGTCAGTGTCAGCTGAGGAAAGGGAGAGCGGAGGGGTGTTGCGAGACTGACCCTCAGCCTGCTGCTGTCTTTCTCCGCTGACACTGACCATCAGATGCAGGTAAAAAAAAAAAGCAAATGATTTAATGTATGCTCACTCAGCTGTGCTTCACATGTAATACAACAACAGATCTATTACCGGTGTAATCATATGGCCTACCTCAAATTTTGAAATATAATTTATAAAAACGGCCCGAACAACAATACATTGGCAGGGCAATTCAAGCAAAGACAATATACGGTGGTAATGTATTGGGTCTATAGCTTACTGCACAAACCTCATTTATACAGTACGGTTTTCCACTGGTTAATGTTGCATAGGCTTACGTTAAGGCATGTGAAAGAAACAAATCTGAGCGGTAGATTGCCTTTTTCCAGAGTGGTATTTTGACTCAAAGTGATCTTGACTCAGAAAAAGGTTGGTGACCACTGTTCGAGAGTCTTCCCTGTTAACACTATCAATGTTTCCCTTAACTGTGGCAATTGTGACACGCAATATTAGCCAATTTCAATGCAACATTACCAAAACAAAACAAACTATGCAACAGATTTTGTTGTAGGCAGAACTCATTGGAGTAGGATTCTATTGCATTGGGCACGAACTATTCAGACTAAACAATCAGAGCTGCAGTAGGCCTATACAGCGGGTGAAATAAGTATTGAACACGTCACCATTTTTCTCAGTAAATATATTTCCAAAGGTGCAATTGACATGAAAGTTTCACCAGATGTTGGTAACAACCCAAGTAATCCATACATACAAAGAAACCAAAACAAATACGTTTAGAAATTAAGTTATGTGTAATAATGTGAAATGACACAGGGAAAAAGTATTGAACACATGAAGAAAGGGTGGTTCAAAAAGGCATGGAAAGCCAAAACAACAGCTGAAAACTATCAGTAATTAAAAAGCAATCCAGCCCCGTCAGTGCAAATTAATATCAGCTGGTTCAGTCCCAACTGATGGCCTACAAAAAGGTCTCATTGCCAAGGTGTCACACAAGACACATCTCATGATGGGTAAAAGCAAAGAGCTGTCTCAAGACATTCGCAACCTAATTGTTGCAAAACATAATGATGGCATTGGTTATAGGCACATTTCTAAGCTTCTGAATGTTCCAGTGAGCACTGTTGGGGACATAATACGGAAGTGGAAAGACAATCATTTCACCATAAATGTGCCTCGACCGGGTGCTCCTCGCAAGATTTCTGACAGAGGAGTGAAAAGAATAATCAGAAGAGTTGTCCAAGAGCCAAGGACCACTTGTGGAGAGCTTCAAAAAGACCTGCAATTAGCAGGTACTGTTGTCTCAAAGAAAACATGAAGTAATGCACTCCACCGCCATGGCCTGTATGCACGCTCACCACGCAAGACTCCATTGCTGAAAAAAAAGCATGTTGAAGCTCGTTTAAAGTTTGCTGCATAACATTTGGAAAAGCTAGAGAATATAGTGTGGTCAGATGAGAGCAAAATTGAACTGTTTGGATGTCATAATACACACCATGTTTGGAGGAGAAATGGCACTGCACATCACCCTAAAAACACCATACCAACAGTGAAGTTTGGAGGTGGGAACATCATGGTGTGGGGCTGCTTTTCAGCAAATGGTACTGGCAAACTTCACATAATTGAAGGAAGGATGAATGGCCAATTTACGAGGAGCACCTGGTCGAGGCAAATTTATGGTGAAATGATTGCCTTTCCACTTCCGTATTATGGCCCCAACAGTGCTCACTGGAACATTCAGAAGTTTAGAAATGCGCCTATAACCAATGCCATCATTATGTTTTGCAACAATTAGGTTGCGAATGTCTTGAGACAGCTCTTTGCTTTTACCCATCATGAGATGTGTCTTGAGTGACACCTTGGCAATGAGACCTTTTTGTAGGCCATCAGTTGGGACTGAACCATCTGATATTAATTTGCACTGACGGGGCTGGATTGCTTTTTAATTACTCATAGTTTTCAGCTGTTGTCTTGGCTTTCCATGCCTTTTTGAACCTCCCTTTCTTCATGTGTTCAATACTTTTTCCCTGTGTCATTTCACGTTATTACACATAACTTAATTTCTGAACTTATTTGTTTTGGTTTCTTTGTATGTATGGATTACTTGGGCTCTTACCAACATCTGGTGAAAATTTCATGTCAATAGCACCTTTGGAAATATATCCACTGAGAAAAATGGTGACGTGTTCAATACTTATTTCACCCGCTGTATGCTTCTTCTTCTTCGATAAGGTTTAACGGCGGTTGGCATCCAATTAATGTTGCATTACCGCATTGGTGCCCAGGAACGGTCGATTGCAAACTTCCTTCTAGTAAAAGTTTTCAAAATGTATGTACTAAAAATATATATTTTGGCAATTCAGAGCGTTACCATCAAGTCTGCTTAAAAATAACGAGGTCCACAGTTCTGAAGCTCTGTATGCTTTGCTTACAGGTTAGCTTCTTTCTCGAATATTACTGCACCGACAAAATATTTAAAAAAACTGATTGATTGACATAAATTTGCTACATCTGTTTTCCAAACTGTCGCTACTATAGCAACCGTCTTCAGTTAGTATGTTTACATTTCCACGCTTGTGAGACCTGTAACATACCTGTAAAATAATATTATTTGTTGTTCCCAGTGGTAGTTGTTTTTTTACTACGTCTTTTTCTATGAAGTTGCAGTTATGTTTTAAATTATAGTGCTGGACCAAGCAGCAAGAAACCCGAAAACCTACCACTTTCACAGTGAGTGGGAGGAAAAATATTTTTTCACCACAACAAATTCAAAATGTGTGTGTCTGATCTGCCATTCTTGCTAAGAAAGTAAATGTCGAGAGGCATTTCAAAACTGTTCACAAGAAATATGAAGGTGACTTTCCAGCTAAAAGTGAACTACGTTTTAATTTTTGTAAAGTTTTTTATTTAACCTTTATTTAACTAAGAGCAAAGCGACGTCCAAAACAAATCGAGGAGATCGGCGGAACACTTTTGGAACCTTATCGTGGACGAAAAATATCCAAACATGAGAAAAGTTGCCATGTACTTGACAGCATTTTTTTGGGATCTACCTACCTTTGTGAGTCAGTATTTTCAGACATGAAGATCATCAAGTCAAAATACCGGTCTACTCTAACGGATGATACAACCCAGACTATGCAAAGCTTGCTGACAGCATGCAGTGCAAATCATCCAATCAATAAGGTGAAATGTTATTTAATATTTCCGGCCACCTCCTAAACTGGAGTACAACTCCCTTATACTTTGCTTGAAAAAATAAATATAAAAAAAACAAATACCCTACCATCTAACACTACACTCACTAAAATAAATAAATACCATACTCCACTATTCACATCTATTTAGTCCTACTTCAGGCCAGCAAAAGAAAATACGGGACACCACCTTAACACACCCTGTCACTCTTCTGATGTCAAATCTCGCACACCCAAATACCTCTCTGCAGCTGATACCACAACCTATATTTACTGAGACTGGTGTTCCATGCCTGCAGTACAGTTGATAACCATAGCTATAAATGCCAAAAATCCAATCTTACTGAAACATATATTACATGTTGGTTTACAGATCTACCACTCACACCAATCCTCTCAGGATCCCTCACCCTTTGACCCATCTTTCTCTACTTTCTTCACTGCCTCAGAATACGACAACTTCTGCACTACTCTAACCCTGGAAACCTCAACCTGACTCTCTCGCACGGGACATTTCTGATCCCCAACACCATGGGCACCCCTACAATTAACACATACCACTTCTTTCCCCAATGCTACACATTCCTTTGTCTCATGTCCTTCTGCACACTTCTCACACCGTGGAATCTAACTCCTACACACTGCTGCCACATGCCCATAAGCTTGACACCTGTAACAACGTAATGTATTCGGCACAAAAGCTTGTACAGGCCTATATGCAAATATACCATTGCCATATATGGCACATTTTGTTCATATCCTTTGCTAGTTAGTGAGTTATTAGCCCAGTTATGTTAGGCTACTCTGGTAGGCCTACATTATGATCAAATAGCCACAGTAGCCTACATTGCCACTGTTAAAACTGTATCTTAAAGAGGGTACATCCTCAGTGTTTACAGTAAACACGCGCTGGAAGTTGCACAGAATTTTCACAAAGTTTGCGCTCAGCAGATCTGAAATTTGCTCAGTGCTGAAAAACATTTGAGGGATTATTGCCTATGGGACCTGGTCAAAAGTAATGCACTATATAGGGAATAGGGTGCCATTTCAGATGCAACCAGTCTTACGATCCGCCCACTCTGGAAAAAGGCACGATTGTTACCAGTAACAATACCAAGCGGGGACTTTCTGTCTCTCCCCCTCCCCTCGTCCTCAGTTAAGTCAACACTCCCTGCCAGTCGCAGTTGACACACCTAACCGTGCTATGGCTCCATCTGCGACTAGGAGCCCAGGGATTATCAGCTATCAGTTCCTGAGTCTCCACTGGAGCCTCGTCTCAGCTCATCTCCTTCCTTCTGCCCAGCGCAGCAGCTCAGCTCAGCGCTCCACTGACAGTTATAATTGAGGCCGATATCACTCCCTACAGTATGGCTGGTGTGGCATTTAACTCCCCCCCCCCTCCCTCCCTCCATCCCTCCATCAACCCTTCCCCTTATCACTCCCCAAAACCTTTCCCTAGGTTATTAAGACAAGTACTACCTTAAATTTAGCGGGCATTTTATTGTCAGTTTGTTGCTGTCCTTGTTGTCATATAAATTATTGCAGTCCCATGCCTTGCTAGTCTACAGCATGTACTATTAGCACGATAGTCCAGAAAACAAGAAGTTAGCTATTGTCTTTACCTGAAAGAGATCAACAAATGCCTTTCAGTTTTAAAGGCTTGTGTCGGTTGACTGGTGTTTTTAGTCTTTGATCACGTACTGTGTCAAAATAGTAGACGTTAGACGTCCCGACACTGCTAAAAGCAGCTGACATGCTGTAATGACTGCATTATTCTCTGCATGCTAGCGAAACACGTTCTCTCAGGCTACACCTTCACGTTTATGTACATAAATAAAATTGACAGAAACTGCTTGGCTAGCATGAGATACGGCTGCAAAGTCGGCAATCTCCTCAGGAGGCCAGAACAAAACGTGTTTCACAGAAAGAAATACACAGAGAGAGAAAGAAAGGAAAAGTGGTCAGTTTAACTCAAAGTGAGCTTTGTAAGAAGCCTCCGCCATAGCATCTCTGTGTTGTTGCCATAACAATGCACTATGGTAATCTGTCATTAGAAGAAAAGCCAATGATAGTAGATTGTACTTTGAGTAGGGTAAATACATCTGAGTATACAATATGTATTCAATTCACCTCTTCATTCGCAAGCTTAAAAGCCCATCAACGATCTGTCAAAGAAATGTAATAGAGCTATACTTTGTATATAAAAGTATGTGGACACCCATTCAAATCAGTGGATTCAGCTATTTCAGCCACACCAGTTGCTGACAGGTGTATAAAATCGAGCACACCGCCATGCAATCTCCATTGACAAACATTGGTAGTAGAATGGCCTTACTGAAGAGCTCAGTGACTTTCAATGTGGCATCGTCATAGGAGGCCATCTGTCCAAGAAGTCAGTTTGTCATATTTCTGCCCTGCTAGAGCTGGCACGTTAAATTGTAAGTGATGTTATTGTGAAGTGGAAACGTCTAGGAGCAACAATGGCTCAGCCGCAAAGTTGTAGGCCACACAAGCTCACAGAACGGGACCAAAGAGTGCTGAAGCAACGACAGCACAAGAACTGTTTGTCAGGAGCTTCATGAAATGGGTTTCCATGGCCAAGCAGCCGCACACAAGCCAAAGATCGCCATGCACAATGCCAAGCGTCGGCTGGAGTGGTGTAAAGTTCACCGCCATTGGACTCTGGAGCAGTGGAAACGCGTTCTCTAGAGTGATGAATCACGCTTCACCATCTGGCAGTCCAACAGACAAATCTGGGTTTGGCGGATGCCAGGAGAACGCTACCTGCACCAATGCATAGTGCCAAGTGTAAAGGTCGGTGGAGGAGGAATAATGGCCCCTTAGTTCCAATGAAGGGAAATCTTAACACTACAATGACATTCTATCTAGACGATTCTGTGTTTCCAACTTTGCGGCAACAGTTTGGGGAAGGCCCTTTCCTGTTTCAGCATTTGTCAAAATCATTGTGGAAGAACTTGACTGTGGAGATCGGTGTGGAAGAACTTGACTGGCCTGCACAGAGCCCTGACATTCAACCCCATTGAACACTTTTGGGATGAATTGGAATGCCATGCCCAACCTCACTAATGCTCCTGTGGCTGAATGGAAGCAAGTCCCTGCAGCAATGTTCCAACATCTAGTGGAAAGCCTTCCCAGAAGAGTGGAGGCTGTTATAGCAACTCCATATTAATGCCCATGATTTAGGAATGAGAGGTACTACGAGCAGGTGTCCACATACTTTTGGTCATGTGGTTTATTTGAATGTTCTCGTACTGTTTAGGGCGACTGGTAGTCTAGAGGTTAGAGCGTTGGGCCAGTATCCAAAAGGTTGCTGGTTTGAATATCTGAGCCGACAAGGTGAAAAACCTGTCGATGTGTCCTTGAGCAAGGCACTTAACCCTAATTTGCTCCAGGGGCTGACCCTGTAGCTAGGCCATCATTGTAAATAAGAATGTGTTCTTAACTGACTCGTTAAATGAAAGTTCAATAAAATAACATGTATTATAATGATGAACAATAATGAAAAAGACTGACATATGGCTCTAAAATTATTCTGAACTATTTGGTAAGACAATTATAGTGCTCTGAGGAATGGACATGGACAAGCATGGTAGTATGTAAATACAGTACAACTGATGGTAAGAAACATAGGCTACAGTACATAGGCTACAGTACATAGGCTACAGTACATAGGCTACAGTACATAGGCTACAGTACATAGGCTACAGTACATAGGCTACAGTACATAATTATACTGCCACTATTGTATAAATATATCCCCATGCGTTTATGCAAATAGCTGTGGTGATAAAGTATTGGTGTCCATAAACTGAGACGCTGATAGACTGTGGTGGGATGTGTTAGGAAAATAGGTCAACCTTATCTAGCACATGCAAAATACATTACTATGATTTATTGACATGATTAGGGATATTTATACCTGGCCTACATTTCTGTTCGGGCAATGATCAGGTATTTCCTGTTTCATATGAACAACAGTCAGGGTCTTTATTGTGTCGCCATGTTTGGAAACGACTCACTTCTATTTCGCTGTGTTGACTGTCTCCATGACACAGACACACAGATACAGATACACTAACGTACATATACACGCGCACACACACACATGAGCAGATTTACAGTATACAGTAGCTACTGACACTAATTTCTGACCCAATTCCTAATCAAGTACAGTCATTCAATGTCAACCTCCAGGCTGGGGGGAATAGAGCTAAGTCTTCTAATAACAATAACCAGACTACATAATAATGTTCACCCCAGTAAACCAACAATGCCTTTTATCTGGATGATAACGCAGAACTCTAGGTTGAAGCAGCATCCAGCACCCAACACTGTCTCCGTCAGTCCAGTACATGATGACAATGTAAAGGGAGGATACAGGGTCACAAGGCTCCTCCTCCAAAACCAGCCCTGGTGGTATCTCACAGTATGGAATGTGTAGTGTAGGGAGTTACTGAGATGTGTGTGTGTGTGTGTGTGTGTGTGTGTGTGTGTGTGTGTGTGTGTGTGTGTGTGTGTGTGTGTGTGTGTGTGTGTGTGTGTGTGTGTGTGTGTGTGTGTGTGTGTGTGTGTGTGTGTGTGTGTGTGTGCGTGCGTGTGCGTACATGTGTGTGGGTTTTTGGTCTGTTGCCCCAATATTTCCCAGGCTGCATCAGCAGGGACGCCAGTCACTGAGTGCATGCAGGAAGACAAATTAGGGTGGGTGCGACTTGAGAGTGCGGCTCTCTCCCCTTCCCATCCCTTCCAGCCTCCTCCAGATGGACCTAATTAAAGCATTAGCCAATGAGGGGGGGCTGATGGCTCCATCAGGGGCCATTTTGGGGCTTAAATAAACTGAGCAAATAAAGCTTCAGCATTCAAAATTACAGCCTCCGTTCGCTGGAGTCGTTCATGCACTATTTACCACCATGGAGGGCTGTAAAGGGAGGGAAGGTGGGAGGAGGGGAAACCATCAGGATGCTGTTCGTATATTAAACTGTTCTTTTTTCTTGGTGTTTTATATGTGGGGTAGAGGTGAGGTACTGCTGCACCTTTGCGCCTCAGCGAAAGGAAGGAAGAGAGAGGAAGGAGGCTTCTCATCCTTAAAGAGGGCAATAATTTAGAATGAAATATGTCGAGATGAGATCTAGAGTGGCTCGGTCCTCTCTCGCTTTCTCTCTCTCTCTCTCTCTCTCTCTCTCTCTCTCTCTCTCTCTCTCTCTCTGTCTCCATTCCAGTACTCTCGCTCTCTCCCGGGTCCAGTTTATCTTTCATCACCTCAGCTGTCCCATATATCCCAGCATACAGTCAATGCGATTCAGGCCCGCCATCACTCACCATCCGCTACCCAGCCCCTTACAGCGGCTCTCAACAGAGAATTTCACTCAGAGCTACACCAGCCACACAACACTCACAGAGAATAACACTCACAGTCACAATGTCCTCACATTTCCAATATCCCACGGTATCTGCTTTTAGTAATTTACTAGATAACTGAACTGTGTATGGTCACTGGCGTGTTTGCTTTGCCTTCTCACTGAAGATAACAACACATGTCATACATGGAGAGGCTCAGGATCTAACAGAGGCCGTAAAAGGGAAACAACATTGTTGAAGACCGTGTATACAGTGTACTTCTGTATACTACTAAATTTTGTGCACACATTTCTTTCGTCCCTGTTAGTGAGCATTTCAACTTTGCCAAGATAATCCATCCACCTGACAGGTGTGACATGTCAAGAAGATGATTAAACAGCATAATTACACAGGTTGACGTGTACAACAGCGTGTTCCAGTTCCCGCCAAAACCTGCAACTTCGCACAGGCATTGAAGAGGAGTGGGACAACATTCCACAATCAGGCCACAATCAAGAGCCTGATTGAAAAGGAGATGTGTCGCGCTGCATATAGGGGTATGGCGTAACCCATATTGGACGTTCAGTGTGTATTGTAGTCAGTCACTTTTTTTTAAGGTATCTGTGACCAACAGATGCATATCTGTGTTCCCAGTCCATAGATTAGGGCCTAATTCATTTATTTCAATTGACTGATTTCCTCATATGAACTGTAACTGTAACTGTAAAATCATGTTTCATGTATATTTTTGTTCAGTGTAGATTCACTAAAGTACCATGTAATATATTCTGACTTTGAAGGCATCTTTAAAGCATTGAACAAGCATACTGTCTTAGTAGGAGTTACCAGACTAAAGAGTATCAACTTATGAACTTCAGATGCAAAGCCAGAGGTAATTTCTCTGAAAGTGTAAAATAACAGCAGACTATGAAGCCTGTAGATCCTCCAAGCATCACATGTGATGCTCTAGCTCCCAGATTGTTCCTGGTTGCTTGTTGAACTGGAGAGAGCCTCACAGCAGTCACTCAGCCAGTCAGTCAATCAGGCGTTAGGCTGATCAGTGAGGCATCAGGCTGATCTGACATCCTCTTCCACATGTCTACTGAGGTCATGGGAACGAACAGCAGTTTTCCTCTCCGTCTCTCTTGTTATCGCTCTCTCCCCTTCTCTCTCTCCCCCTATCTGTCTCTTTCTCTTCATCTCTCTCACCCTCTGTCTCATTCTCTTCATCTCTCTCACTCTCTGTCTCGCTCTGTTTCTCTCTCTCTCTCCTGTTAGACTGACAGGCCACAGGTCGCTGAGCCAGTAACACCTCAGAGACGGCACCACGCCTACAGTCAGTCCTAACATCAGCTGCTGTGGATCACTTCAATGGTGGAGGCCACTGTTTACCTGCCCCTTAATGATGCACACAATTCACAGTCTACCTTTTTTCTCACCTCTCTTCTCTCCTCTCCCCTCCTCTATCGGGCAAAGTCAAACATCACAACAAGCTGCAACGGGGTCTCTCTTGATCTCATGTATCTCTAGCTCACTCTCCCCTCTTCACCGTCAGGCAATGTCAGACAAGCTGCAACGGGGTCTCTCTGTCTTTCGCTACTTTTTCTCCTCCTGACAATGAAATACAGTGACACCAATCTAGGGTTCCCCCGACACACCAACACACAGCTGTGCTGCTGTCCCAGTTTCTGCAATCTAGAACTTTACTGCTATGCTGCCAGCCTGTCCCTCCACTTAGTCCTACCAACACAGCCAAAATGGTTTATTTCTCTTCCTCTTTCTCTTCAGGTTCTGTCAGTCACCGTACCGGCAGTTGGCAACGTCAAAAGACAAGGGGCCACACGGAAAAGTCAACATTCCTGCGAACATCTGTTTCATATCGTCAGTTCCCTCCTGCTCACTGATTCTACTGACGTTCCAGTTTCATTTGATTTCTACTTCAGAGAGTCAGGGGAATTCCATTTGGAGCTAGCTGCTAGCAGTGTATGACACTCTGCAAGACTTTCCAAAACCATAGTCGCTGAATTAATGATGCAACATATGGCTCTGACTTGGCTTTGTAATTATATAAAAGGGCAGACAAACTCCCCTCCACTCATTAGGTCTATTTTAAACACACCAAGGTACTGTGGTTCTTCACCGATCCTGGGATGTGGCTGCTAGCCTCTTCATTTTGACACACGCCTCACAGCAGTACATGAGGTAATACATGCGGCGGTGACACAGCCTCTGAAACAGCAGCACTCCCACTTTGCGAGGCGCCAGCCAGCTACCAGCCAGCTACCAGCCAGCCAGCTGAGACTGTTCTGGGGTTGTCATGCTCAAGCTGAGACATGGCATGGCACGACGGCGATGCTTTAGTCTTTCAGTGCTGCGCCGCCTCCTCCTCCTAGCCTTCCTACCCCACTAATAATCACTGACACTCGCAGCTCTGTAACATCCCTCCTCCTCTGTCCTCTTCTGTCTCTGGCACTGCTCTCAAACCGCAGCTCTGTAACATCCCTCCTCCTCTGTCCTCTTCTGTCTCTGGCTCTGCTCTCAAACCGACAATTGGCCTCAAACGAGCCAAACTTAATCCCATCATCCTGAGCTTCCCTTCCTTCCTCGGTCTACCACTGTCTTACAGAGCTGACAGGAACTAACAGAACCTTCTGACTATTCTCTAACTCTGATGCCACCCTGCCTTCCCCCAGATTCCTCCCTGTCGTAATCAGGGCAATGTTTGGGACAGGCAGTCTGGCTGTTGTCCCTGCACTGTGCTGCCTTCAATATTCTGTGTAATAATTGCACTCTATGGACCATGAAAGCTACTGTAGCTACTCCCCTCTCTCCCTCCTCCCTTCTCTCCCCCTCTCTCCCTCTCTCTCTCCTCTCTGTCCTGTGTTTTTTAGTGGTCTTTTGACATCCCATTAGATGTGATGAGCCTCTGGTCTTCACCTACAGGTCAGAGTAGAAGAGCACCATCTAACAGCACATGACGCCTGACTTCAAAACCATGGTCCTGACCTTCTACACTCCCCGCTCAATCAACACAGTGTAGCTCTATCGTCACACACTGTCACCTGTCATCCTGCTGTCGCAACTTGCTTTGTCTTCCTGGTCTCTGCCTCTACTCCTCCTCTCTTCATCCATCATAATGTCTTTTTCCAAACTGGGACAGCTCGTCACCTCAGTACTTAACCCCTCTTCTCGTCCCCCCTTCTTTTCTCGCCTCTGCATCTATCTTTTCTAACCACCTGCACTGCAGGTCTGTGTATGTGATCATGATTAGCCTCTCCTGCAGGGAGACAGAGACTGTCCCTCTGTCCCATCAGAAACTTGGAATGTCACAAAACACTCCTCCTGATCTTTCAGAACGTCACACACACACACCTCTGCTTTCCACTCAATGTTAGACACACATACCTCGGAACGCTGCACACACACACACACACACACACACACACACACACACATCTGCTCTGCACGTCACACACCTGTCCCTGGGAACCATCCCCATGTCCCATCTATCATCCGTTCCCCTCCATGCTTCTGACCGCGACCACGACCGCGATTGCTCTAGTTCCCCCAGCCTCCCAACAGACCCAGGTCAGGCTGTGGTGCCGTGGTAACTCCAGCATGTTGCCACGCCTCCCTTTGTTCCTCTGACAGAATCTGGGGGGCGGAGATAATACCCTTTTTACACTATCATAAAGACCAGAACCATACTTGGCTCGCTCAGATATTTTCTTGCCACATTGTCCTTTCTAGCATGGATCCAGACAATATGTGGATGTGTAACCAGACCAGTACATCCCAGCCCAGCTCAGAAGTGTTAACAGTGCCTAAGTGCCCTCGCCTCCCCCAGTCCTGCTGTACTTCACTGCCTTTTCCTACTCAGACACTGAGACAGATGAGCCCAAGGAAGCTGAGATCATGTAGAAGGAAGGGGAGGAATCGTTATGTGAAACCTTGCTTGAGCGCTGATGACAATAAGAGACAATAAGCACTGCATATTAGTACCATAACGACGAGAGGGAGAGGAGGCTTTTCGAAAACAATGGGGAAACCATTTCCTGAAGTTCAATTAAATAGCTTGTGACAGTGTGCATGTGAGGGCATATCTGCCGCGCGCCACTTGACTTCCTTCATTAGCGTGTGATGGTGCCAAGCAAGACTAGTTTTATATGGATATTTATAGCTTAATAACCGGCTTGTGAGAAATCCTGCGAAGACGCTGGGGGCTTTGTGATCTTGTCAAGTAGACACAAAGGATGACAACAAGCAATGAGGGAGTTTTTAGGTTGTTGTGGTTTGGATATGAAACAAAGACAATCCACTGACATAAAACAGCATTACTGTCTGTGATTTATACACATAATACACCAAAATTGTCCATTAAACACTGTCTGTCAGACCAAATGAGTGTCCCGATAGCAGAAGTGACAAGATATTTGTGTGAGTGTGTGTGTGTGTGTGTGTGTGTGTGTGTGTGTGTGTGTGTGTGTGTGTGTGTGTGTGTGTGTGTGTGTGTGTGTGTGTGTGTGTGTGTGTGTGTAAAACCAGTGTGAGTGTGAGCAGCTTCTTTTGCTCTGCCACAGTAGCTAGAGCTTTGCCTCCCCATACAGATTTCACATGTGAATTTCAACATGATTTCACATGTGAATTTCAACATAATTTCACATGTAAAATGTCCACCTTTTGCACACCTGTCCACGTTCCACCTGTCTACACAGGCACCTGTGAAATCATGTTTTTGGAACACAAGTTTCACATGTGGCCTCCCAAGGGGCTCAACAGTCTAAAGCACTGCATCACAGTGCTAGCTGTGTCACTACAGATCCTGGTTCGATACTGGATGTGTCACAGGATGTCCTTGTCCCATCGCGCTCTAGCGGCCCCTGTGGCGGGCCGGGGCGCATGCACGCTGACTCGGTCGCCAGGTGTACAGTGTTTCCTCCGACACATTGGTGTGGATGGCTTCTGGGTTAAGCGTGCATTGTGTCAAGAAGCAGGGTTGTGTTTCAGAGGACGCACGGCTCTCGACCTTCGCCTCTCCCTAGTCTGTACAGGAGTTGCAGCGATGGGACAAGACTGGAACTACCAATTGGGGAGAAAAATGGGTAAAAAAAAAAGAGATTTCACGTGATCACATAACCTTTCACGAGATTTAATATGCAAACCAAAATGAGTCATTAGGGCACACACAGTGTTTTTAACATACAGCATTTCCAACTTACATATTTGACATTTTGAAATACATTGTGTATGTTTATTTATACAGTTTTTATTATTCAACACGTCCTAGAATTTACAACCGCTTGGTTCACAGCACTGCAATCTTCCTGCTACGCCACCATGTCTGTGTCAATAATTGAGTTCACCTCTATTCCTACACTTTCTTGAGTGTTAAAAATACACTCAAGAAAAACAGATTTATAATAGTGATTCAGGAGTAACATTAAAACAGAATAATATTCCCCACCATTAGACAACTATACAGAAAACCCTAAAATTGCTGAAATAAGTAAAGGAAATCAATGATGAGAGAATAGTCAGATAGAGGAGTTCTACAGACTTTGCGGTGAAGCAAAAAGATCAGCGTACCCCAAGTCCAGAGGTTGTGAGTTCAAATCCCAGTTGGGGTCATATTGAAAAGTCAGTACTAAGTGATCATGTCAAATATGTTCATTGATTAAAGATGTTTACACTTGTTTAACTGAACAGCATACCACTTACTTTAAAACCCCCTACATCATTTAATTCCCTTACAAATGTGAAATAGCTGTTTTGACACGTTGAACTGAAATGTTCACATGTAAAAAACAATTGTTCATATGAAACCATATGTTCACACATATTACATTTAGATTTCACATTTTAACACCACCTTTTCACGTGAGAATAACACATGCAAATTGCTAAACTTGTGAAAGTACAAATTCAATTTTCACCTGTGAAAGTCTAACTCTTACATGTGAAATTGCATTTCCACATGTGAAAAACTTTGTTGAAATTTTGCATCCCCATATTGTCACATTCATTTGACATGAGATCATGTTTTTACATGTTACTTTTACGTGTCACGTTATCACATTACCTTTAGCTCAGCTCATTAAGGTTAGCTCATCTCAGTGTGTGGGTAGTTTGTCATGATTATGGGCCTAGGGGGTAGCCGTAGCACTGCATCACGTTCATCTGATTCATCTTTACCAGTGTGTGATAGACACGGTGTGTGTGCCTCGTGTGTGTGTATGTGTGTGTGTGCTTGTGTGTGTTTGTGCATCCGTTCCTGATGTATAAGCCCAATAGTTCCATCCCAGACCAGGAGGCTATCTGTCAACAGACCTGATGTACATACTTGGATAAACAGTCTGGTTCTCTCAGTCTAGATCTTGCACACATGTATGGCTTTACTGTTGCCATTTGTTGACTCCTTGCTTCTGCAAATGAACAGGACTAACTGCTGTAAAATGGACAGGACCAACTGCTGTAAAATGGACAGGATCAACTGCTGTAAAATGGACAGGACCAACTGCTGTAAAATGGACAGGACCAACTGCTGTAAAGTGAACAGGACCAACTGCTCTAAAATGGACAGGACCAACTGCTGTAAAGTGAACAGGACCAACTGCTGTAAAATGGACAGGACCAACTGCTGTAAAATGGACAGGACCAACTGCTGTAAAATGGACAGGACCAACTGCTGTAAAATGGACAGGATCAACTGCTGTAAAATGGACAGGACCAACTGCTGTAAAGTGAACAGGACCAACTGCTGTAAAATGGACAGGACCAACTGCTGTAAAGTGAACAGGACCAACTGCTGTAAAGTGAACAGGACCAACTGCTGTAAAATGAACAGGACCAATTGCTGTAAAGTGAACAGGACCAACTGCTGTAAAGTGAACAGGACCAACTGCTGTAAAGTGAACGGGACCAACTGCTGTAAAATGTACAGGACCAATTGCTGTAAAATGTCCCTTGGTATGTAGAACAATGAAAAGGGAAAAGTGACACCTGGTCATTAATGTATTTTCAACATGCTCATAAACTGTCACTGACTGCAGTATCAATGACTTTCCCACTGGACATCTCTTTCCCTAAAGAGAGGTGTTTCTCTGCCATGCCATTCCCCTTCGATTTAAACTGGAGCAACACTGTCAAGGCGAGTCATGGGACATATGGATTGGTCCCGGTATTATTAAAAGAGGGAAATGCAAGGCCTGCGTCTTAAATGGCACCCTATTTAATATATAGTGCACTACTTTTGACCAGGGCCCATAGGGGAATAGGATGCCATTTGGGACGCATGCACTATCATTAGTCTGCAGAGCCAAGGAGCTTCTCTGTAACTGAATGGATTTATTGTCTCTCATTTTCACTCATTAGAGCTTCATAATGAAAAATATGGTTCACTACCAGCTGAATCTCTACTCTCTCTGATTCAAGGCATCTTCTGCAGACATTTTACCTGCACTCCTATCCTCCAGACTCCCTTGTGTGTGTGTGTGTCTGTGTGTGTGTTTCTGTTCTTGCCACAGGCCTGTAAAGATGGCCAATTTGATCTATATTGGTGAGACAAAGCCCTTGGCTACAACCACTGAAATGCCCATTATCGTTTACTAAGCAGGTGCTGCAATGTATTGCTCCTTGATCACAATGCAGATTGTGTGTCAGCAGGAGCAATCGCAATCAATTTTTCAATTTGGTCTCCTGCCTGAGATAAATTAACAGATGTCGATTGATTTCCTCCTCCCTCCTCTACAGTCTACCGTCACACGGCTTGTTTACACCTGACAGCCAGGACTTTATAGCTGAGCGCCTATTTGAAGTTACGCACGATAAAATTAGCCATTTTTTAATTACACTGAATGACAATTGGCAGGAGATTCGGTAAGCTGCTAATTTGACATGTCTTACTTTTTCTTCTCTCAGTTTAACCTCCTACTCAAAGCGAATTCCATTTGAATAGGAGGAGGATGATGGAGTTAAAATCAATCTGGAGCAACCACCCTGGCCAAAGGCTATCCACTGCTTATCACAGTGAAGCATGCACGCGTGTGTGTGTGTATGCGCATGCGCACGTGTCTTCCTGGTGCGACGCGATGTGCTTGCTCGGCCTCGCCGTTAGGACACCCGCAGTGGGCATTTATCATCAGACATCAGCCCACCTCAGGTACTGTCTGAATAGGAGAGGATAAGGGCAATGTTTTGGCCAGCCGTGCTGAGACTGGGATCCTTCGACTTAGCCTCCCTCCCATAACAGTGGCTATGTGACTGTGGACGATCAGAAGCTGTGTCCCAAATGGCACCCTTTATATAATGGAATAGGGTGCCATTTGGGACACATTCAGAGAATACTGTGATTGAGTTGTATATATTAGATCTGTTTAAAAACCAAAGTAAAATCTAGAAAAGGAACTATTGTATTTAAAGTGTGAGGATCAAGGGGGACCTCTTTAACAGACGTGCAATCATATTTACCTTCCCGATTCAGCCTTCTTTTTTTGCCATCACTTTAAAACTCACTGTGATGCATTTTATTTAAAACTCTTCTTTCTTCTCTTTCCCTCTGGCATCTTTCGACAAACCCCCCTACCCCCCTAATAGCACCACTACGCCTGAACCCCTCGGCACACAGCGTTCCTCATGTCACCATTGGTGTCATGTGAAGTTTTCTTTGTCTTGCGACTGGTTGGTTTTAAGCCCCTGCTGTGAGTGACAGGCAGGTAGAGAATGCAAGAACAGGTGACAACAAGAAATTAGAGTCTGAAGCAGAGAGTTTATCACTGCCTGACCTGTCGGGATTTTACCCATTGGGTGCATGTGTGTGTGTTTGAATTTGTGTCTGTATATGAGAATGTGTGTGTGCGCGAGAAAGTGAGTCTCCTTTGCTTTAATCCTCCTGATGGTCCATTCAAATTCAAATGAACCTCTGTGACATTAATAGGAACAGCAGAGACCAATGACAGGGCTTTCTCCAGTCAGCAGGAAGTAAAGGGAAGGATAATCATCGTCAGGACTATTATTATTAAACCTCAGCTAACACTCTCTTCTTTCTCTCTCCTTTCTCTCTCTCCTTTCTCTCTCCTTTCTCTCTTCTTTCTCTCTCCTTTCTCTCTCTCCTTTCTCTCTCCATTCTCTCTCCTTTCTCTCTCCTTTCTCTCCTTTCTCTCTCTCCCTCTCTCCTTTCTCTCTCCTTTCTCTCTCTCCCTCTCTCCTTTCTCTCTCCTTTCTCTCTCCTTTCTCTCTCCTTTCTCTCTCTACCTCTCCTTTCTCTCTCCTTTCTCTCTCCTCTCTCTGTCCTTTCTCTCTCTCCCTCTCTCCTATCTCTCTCTCCTCTCTCTCCTTTCTATCTCCCCTCTCTCTCCTTTCTCTCTCCTTTCTCTCTCCCCTCTCTCTCCTTTCTCTTTCCCCTCTCTCTCCCCTCTCTCTCCTTTCTATCTCCCCTCTCTCTCCTTTCTCTCTCCCCTCTCTCTCCTTTCTCTCTCCCCTCTCTCTCCTTTCTCTCTCACCTCTCTCCCCTCTCTCCCCTATCTCTCCTTTCTCTCTTCTTTCTCTCTCTCCTTTCTCTCTCCTTTCTCTCTACTTTCTCTCTCCCCTCTCGCTCTCCTTTCTCTGAAAATGAACAGACACAATGAAGTTACTCAAACGTTTTCCAACTATATAGAGTAGATTATGGCTGAATTATGTGTGTGTGTTGTGTGCGTGTGTGTGTGTATGTGTGTGTGCGTGTGTGTGTATGTGTGTGTGTGTGTGTGTGTGTGTGTGTGTGTGTGTGTGTGTGTGTGTGTGTGTGTGTGTGTGTGTGTGTGAGTGGCTTGATGGACCACTTCATAAGATAATACACATAACAATTTTCTGCCTCTCTAGAGTTTGATTTCATAATGATGAGAATAGAACAATATTCCCAAAAGTACAGGTCAATCACAGAAAACTGATGTATTTTTAAAGCAGGATATCTGATATCTAGTAGGTGTTGTACAGTGGTGGCCTGTGCACACGGTCGTTTCTGCATTCAACAACATCGCAAAAATGTTGGCTAAATGTCAACGGAACACTGACTCAAATGGTTTGACAAAATGTTGCTGCACATTTTTTAACACACCATTTTAAGATAGCATGACAGTTGAAGAAACATAACATTTGTTTTGAATAGTGAAACTATATTGAAAGAGAAGTTATAAGGATGAAGTCATGTGTAGCAGATTGTGAAAAGCTTTGACGTACTGTGGTTACAATGAAGATTTAACTTACCCATTCTTATGTTTGAAAGCTTCTCTCATAGGCATATTCATCTAATCACACACAGACAATTAATACCCAGAAGTGTTCTCATCACAAAATCAAAAAAAAATTGTGATGTGGTATATCACGTTTACATGACAATACAGGCTTATATATATATGTGAATCCATACAGTACACCAATGTTACCATATGAAATGTAGCTTCATATGTACCGTCCATGTCTAATTTAGGAAACCTGGCTAGGGAAAAATACAGTTTATCACAGCAAACGGTACCAAGAGTATTAGATCCTGTGTGTGCCGCAAATGGCACACTATTCACTATTTAGTGCAAAACTTTTGAGGGGTGCCCATTAAAAGTAGTGCACTATATAGCGAATAGGGTGCCATTTGGGACGTACACCCTGTGTGTCCTTTAAGCCTGGATGGCAACACTGGTAGCCCCAGGTACAACATACCCTTCAACCTTCACCACCATCCATCCACAACCACATTCTAAACAGTAGCAGTAGAAGGGGTTTGCCAGGGTGGGAGAAGTGACAGGATAGAATCAGACCTGGGTTCAAACACTATTTCAAGTCATTTAAAACATTTTAACTGTGCTTGATTGAGTTTGCCTGGCTTAGTGGAACCAATAGAGAAGCCCTAAAATAACAAACCCCGCCCATTTGGCACAGTCAAACTAAAGCAAATCAAAGTAATATTTTGAAGTATTTGAACCCAGGTCTGGATGGTATTCCAATCCTATCCTTGCCAGACACATCATCCTCCTGCCCTATGGTAAGCCAAAGCACTGGGTGTGTGCAAGCAATTCAACTGAATACCACTCAATGTTTACTCAGGCCTTATCAGAGAGAAACCAAATATACTCATGGCTATCACACGGCAATGGATGAGCAATTGGAACTCAAACAGTATTTGAATACAAATATATCAATGGTCCCTCCTTCAAAAGTGGAGGTACAAAATACATAGTCTAACTGAGAAGGAAAGGACATTCAAAATGCATGGTAAAATTAAATAAAAGCACACTTCCAATGCCAACTGACGATCCAGAGAGAAAAAATCACATCAGACAAAGTTAATGTAGGCAAAGATCTTTTAAACACATTTTAAAGGATTTGCTAGATAAGCCCAGTCAGTCCCCAAGCATGGCCAGTAAAGGATGTTGGAATCGATGGATGAGAGAAGATTTACTGTGGGCCACGCCACAGAGAGAGCGAGAGAGAGAGAGAGAGAGAGAGAGAGAGAGAGAGAGAGAGAGAGAGAGAGAGAGAGAGAGAGAGAGAGAGAGAGAGAGAGAGAGAGAGAGAGAGAGAGAGAGAGAGAGAGAGAGAGAGAGAGAGAGAGAGAGAGAGAGAGAGAGAGAGAGAGAGAGAGAGAGAGAGAGAGAGAGAGAGAATTGTTATTTAATGCTGTGTGTGTGAGGAATAATGAAGCCATAGTGAATCTCATATATACTCATGCTCTCATCATTATCAATGGCCTAATCTCCCATAAACCATTCCACTAGACTCAACTGGACACACACAGATCTGACGGATCCACATCTACATTTAACATTTCAGGAATTACTGTACTGACACCGTGAATATATTTATGTAAAAGTAAGTAGTGTACTGTAAATAGACAGCAGATTATCTTTTCCATTAGAAGGGAGAAGATTATCACCTCACTAATACAGTACGTAGTTTGCAAACATATACATAAATCTCTGAGAGTAATGTTACCTCCATAGAGATGTCATCTATTCAATTATGCTAACCACTTATCTTATGAGTATCTAATACTTGTATGTATTCATTGTAAAAGTGTATCTGACAGATAGAAATGTAAGGGCAGGTTAGTTTGACCATCATCTTAAACTATATAAACTCACCTAAAGAGGTGTGGCCTGCAGAAACCACGGCTACGACCCTGTGACCTCCGACCTCCCGAGACTCCTCAAGAGAAAATGTTCCATCTTATTAATGGAAATAAATGCTGCTGTTACTTGGCCCCTCTGGTAATAAGACATCTCTATCTATCTATCCTCTATTTAAATCCTTCATCAACTTTATCTTTAAAAACGGGAGCCTCACTCTGACGGCAAGCGAGAAGGACAGAGGAGCTTTACAGTAAGCTGCTTCATCCAATTTCCTCATTTTCTAAATGAAACAGCCGTATCAATGTTGACATTACAATTTCAGCAGTCAGCACAGTGTGGTCTGGTAGACTATGCCGCAATGCATATAATGCCTATTACATGTGGCTGTCATATGTCTGAGGTGGTATAGAAATATGTCTAAGCTTCAACTGAAATGTACTTCAACTGGTTTCAAATATTTATTAATGCAATAAGGACTTCTTAACATCATCATTACTATTGTTTGATAGTTTGGGGAAATTATATCAATGGGCTTCTGAGGACTTTTTCAAACACACTGAGGGTTTCAAAGAAAACCCTGCCTGAGAAATACACTAATTAATTATCATCAGCTGTACTGTCGAAAACAGCCAGTAGCAGTAAAGTCGAATAAAATGAACTATGCGAGGCTTTGGACACGACTGATATAAGGAGAGATAGAGGTAGGTATCTGGCCTCTATCCAGACACACTGGCTGCATCTACACAGGAAGCCCAAATCTGATGTTTTTTTCCACTAATTGGTCTTTTGACCAATCACATCAGATATTTTTCAGAGCTGATCTGATTGGTCAAAAGAGCAATTAGTGAAAACCAGAACATAATTGGGCTTCCTGTCTAAACGCAGACACTGTAGTGGCATCAATGACTCAGATGATAATAGAACTGATATTCCTAATTAACATCATACATTGTAGAAATATTATGCCAATAGAATGTGTAAGGTGCTAGCGAGAATCTGGCAGGATTTCAGAAGGTTGGATATAAGTCGGTTATGAGTCCTAGCTTAATCGTACGATAATGACACTGCCTTAATTGAAAGGAGAATAAAATTACTTTTTTTAAACATGCAATATGAAAATGAGACATAGGCCTACATTAAAATAAGTAATTTCAAGTACGAAACATCACACAAATAATAGTTAGATTCAAAGAATATATAGAGGGGCTGTACACCTTATATATACAGTGTTTATTTAATATATACACACACACACACACACACACACACACTACCGTTCAAAAGCACATTTTTTGTCCATTAAAATAACATCAAATTGATCAGAAATGCAGTGTAGACTGTTAATGTTCTAAATGACTATTGTAGCTGGAAACGGCAGATTTTTGATGGAATATCTACATAGGCGTACAGAGGCCCATTATCAGCAACCATCACTCCTGTGTTCCAAAAGCACGTTGTGTTAGCTAATCCAAGTTTATCATTTTAAAAGGCTAATTGATCATTAGAAAACCCTTTTGCAATTATGTTAGCACAGCTGAAAACTGTTGTGCTGATTAAAGAAGCAATAAAACTGGCCTTCTTTAGACTAGTTGAGTATCTGGAGCATCAGCATTTGTGGGTTCGATTACAAGCTCAAAATGGCCTTCACATTCAATTTTTCTTAATTTGTACTATTTTCTACATTGTGGAATAATGATGAAGACATCAACACTATGATTTAACACATTTGGAATCATGTAGTAATCAAAAAAGTGTATTTATATTTTAAATTCTTTAAAGTATCCACCCTTTGCCTTGATGACAGCTTTGCACACTCTTGGCTTTCTCTCAACCAGCTTCACATGGAATGCTTTTCCAACGGTCTTGAAGGAGTTCCCACATATGCTGAGCACTTGTCGGCTGCTTTCCTTCACTCTGCGGTCCAACTCATCCCACACCATCTCAATTGGGGTGAGGTCGGGTGATTGTGGTGGCCAGGTCATCTGATGCAGCACTCCATCACTCTCCTTCTTGGTAAAATAGCTCTTACACAGCCTGGAGGTGTGTTGGGTCATTGTCCTGTTGAAAAACAAATGATAGTCCCACTAAGCACAAACCAGACGGGATGGCGTATCACTGCAGAATGCTGTGGTAGCCATGCTGGTTAAGTGTGCCTTGAATTCTAAATAAATCCTTGACAGTGTCACCAGCAAAGCACCCCCACACCATCACACTTCCTCCTCCATGCTTCACAGTGGGAACCACACATGCGGAGATCATCCATTCACCTGCTCTGCGTCTCACAAAGACAGGGCGGTTTGGAACCAAAAAGCTCAAATTTGGACTCATCAGACCAAAGGAGAGATTTCCACCGGTCTAATGTCCATTGCTCATGTTTCTTGGCCCAAGCAAGTCTCTTCTTCTTATTGGTGTCCTTTAGTAGTGGTTTCTTGGCAGCAATTCGACCATGAAGGCCTGATTCACGCAGTCTCCTCTGAAGAGTTGATGTTGAGATGTGTCTGTTACTTGAACTCTGTGAAGCATTTATTTGGGCTGCAATTTCTGAGGCTGATAACTCTAATGAACACACACACCTCTGCAGCAGAGGTTACTCTGGGTCATCCTTTCCTGTGGAGGTCCTCATGAGAGCCAGTTTCATAATAGAGCTTGATGGTTTTTGCGACTGCACTTGACTGACCTTCATGTCTTAAAGTAATGATGGACTGTCGTTTCTCTTTGCTTATTTGATCTGTTCTTGCCATAATATGGACTTGGTCTTTTACCAAATAGGCCAATCTTCTGTATACCACCCCTACCTTGTCACAACACAACTGATTGGCTCAAAAGCATTAAGAAGGAAAGAAATCCCACAAATTCACTTTTAACAAGGCACAACTGTTAATTGAAATGCATTCCAGATGACTACCTCATGAAGCTGGTTGAGAGAATGCCAAGAGTGTGCAGAGCTGTCATCAAGGCAAAGGTTGGCTACTTTTAAGAATCTCAAATATAAAATGTATTTTGATTTGATCAACACTTTTTTGGTTATTACAATACATGATTCCATGTGTGTTATTTCATAGTTTTGATGTCGTCACTATTATTCTACAATGTAGAAAATAGTAAAAACCCTGGAATGAGTAGGAATGTCCAAACTTTTGACTGGTACTGTATTTATACACAAACAAATCTATCATAACTCTATGTAATTTAAGGTAAAGACACCATTGCTCCAATAACACAATTCTGCATGTTATTTTGAACTAAATCATCTACTCAGGCAGATATCTATTTTTAATCATGTTGTAATAATATAACCACCATGAACCGTCTGTCTGTCTGTGTATTGTCTTGTGCCCTACATTGCTCTGCAGAGCTAGATCTCTCAACAGGAAGGGATGACATTGACATGCTAGATGCTTGATTACTAGGGCTTATTCTTTCATGCAAACTGGCAGCTTGTGTTGTTCAGAACTAACTACAGTACACAGATCATCACATAGATCCTACATCATACAAAATCACTCATAGATAATGTATGGATAGTGTAATAATTATCCCATTATACTTGTAACTAGACACTATCATTCATTAATGTTCAGACTAAAAAGCATTTAAAATGATATACATAATTTATTTCTAAGAGCGTACTGTACTGTGTATCCTATGATTGGTCTCATTTCATTTCTGTATTATGTTATCATGGCAACTAATAATCTATCATTATCCATTAAAATAACATAAAGAAAATCCCAAAATACAGTAAGTAAAGGATGTAGTGATTAACTGAAATTCAAGCAGCTGAACTCCTTAACAAGGCAGTTTAGACTTCCTTCTTCCTGTCCCATTGATTTTAATACGTTTTGATTTATTTCCGTTATAACCTCAGTGAGGCGATTACCTCAGCAGCTCATCTGTGTTATTGAGACATTTCAGCATGAAATTTGTTTTTCCTCACTGAACGTTAAGCAGAAATTCAAGTGGCAAGTCTCAGAAGTCTCTATTATGAGATAATTAGTCATTATGATAATTTGCTAAAGTTTTGCTATTCCTTTCCTAGGTCATTTTATCTGCGGGTTCTCCAGAGAGAACAGTCACCATTTAATGTTAATAACCCTTTTTCTCTCACCCAGCTAAACGTTCACAAGTGGAGGACACTGTGTCCTAAACCAAGGAATATTTTACACTTAATCAAGAGCGGTGTGTGTTCGCGCATTCTTGCGTGTGTGCGCAATGTGTGTGTCCTTGCGCACGCACGTGTGTGCGAGTCTGCGCGCACGACGCCACGATTGCCGGTGGTGATGATCTTTATTAACCCGCTAAATGCCAGAGGTGTTTTGTCACAGATTTTAATGCGTTTATCAGCACAAACACAAACAAATATGACGGAACTGTTTAAGGCCAAAACATTGTTTACGTCTCTTACAGCAATACATCTTGCTACAGTACAAATACAAACCCCCTCCCCAAACACAGTGGCTATGACATTGGTTTGTCCCTTACATTGTAGCTGTGCTAATGCAGGTCATGGTAACTATTCCTTACAGAGAATTCTCCCCGCGCAGTACGACAACCTACATTAGAAATTGTGCAAGATAAATAAGCACATTAGTATTTGGGATGAAAAAAATGTCATGTCTAGTCCCAGAAACGCATTGTAGAAAGAGTAGACTCTCTGTCAGGTCAGTGTAGCACACCAAAAGGTCAATGACCCCTAAGATGAACATAGGCACCTGTCTCAGCTTGCTCCTTATCTACATATCTACTTATCTATCTATCTATATAGATATCGGTTGTATGTAAAGGGACCTAATCAGTAACCACCGCTCCATTGCCGTCTCCGCTCCTCTCTCCTGTCAACTGGTCATTGCAGCCACTGTGTAGCTGTGGTGTGATGTCGCTGCCCTGTGAGGCGCTAGGCGACATGTCCGCCTTGCTAATAGCTTTATGATGGGCCCGCATCGCTGTCGCTGAGCTCCCTGCCTGACTGGAAATGCACTGACCCCAGTCTGCAGCCCTGTCCGTCCGTCTGTCCGCAGCCCTGCGCTGTGTCGCCCTGCTCTGCCTGCTTGGCCCCGCTAGTCCCCCGGTAGGGGAGTGCGTAAACAGTAATTGCTACATAAATTATGTGACACTTGGTGTCAGCGGTTTCTGACTGACTTCCACTCAGCACGCTTATGCGTTGTTAGTATAGTTGGATACTAAAAAGAAAATGCTCCTGTATAAATCTATTATTTTCTATGGTCAGAAAAAAAACATTTAGGGGAAGGCCAGGAATATATTGTTTGTGTATAGAGTATATAAAATAATGTTGTGATTATACCATGTTTGCGCTAAGTGGATTGAGTATTAGGATTTTACAGAAGAGAAAAACAAAACATTACACAAACCCTGACGCAACATGTAGAATTAAATACATTTTGCCCAGGTGTTGAATTTATTTTATACACTGTAGTAGCCTGGGCTATTTGTCACTGAGAGCGTGTCACATTTTCACAAAGATGGCAAATTGTATTAGTCTTTTGTGGTAGAGACTGCACCAGTCCTGAGGGACTACAGACTAAATCACTGTGGTGTGATTAATTAAAGCAGTGAAAAATACACAGCATGTCTAAGAAACTGCTGTTTACAGTAATGATGGAGTATACTGCACTATGGATCTCAAAAGACTATCCTCAGAGGCTGATGAATGAGGCAGATCTAAATGCAATTCACACAATGCACAGTTAAAAAGAGTATAGATAGACAGACAATGTCTGAGGACAGTGTGCATAGTACAATAGTCATATACATTACTAAATGACATAAAAATCAAAAATACATTTGGTGTACGCATGATGTTGATAGCACTCAGATGGTAAAATGCAGAAGAAGAAATTCATATTATATTGAAAATAATTCATGTAAATTATTTCCAAATATGCAATACATTTCCAGGAATGTTTCAGTACTGTAGGTCAATATAATAGGTGATATGGTGAGTAAATGATGTTTAACCTACTTTCTGTGACTACTGTCTAAACTATTGTGGGAATGGGGTTTTACCGATGCATTTTACAACAATTACTGCCCTCAAAGAACAATCACACAGATTATATTTAAAAAAAATGTTTAATGAAATCAGGGAAAAAATCTGCTTACATCCTTTTGAATACACACATAGGTTTTAAACCATAGTCCATCTCAAAATAATCTGGAGCATTTGTGAGGGATTAACTCTCAAATGCCATGTCCAGATAATCCCAAAACGCTGCTGCCTGTTTTTGCCTTTTTGCCAAGAGGACCTTAAAAATAATTGTCTGAGCTCTCAAGATGATGAATGTGTATTAGAATAACACACAAAGTATTAAAGTCTCAGATCCACTATCAGTGTATCGCTTTGTGTAATTAATGTTGGTTAGATAGTCCTGACTGAAAGGGCATTGTCTCTTGGAGAAAAAAAGACGGCAGTCAACACAATATACAGGCTACACAACAGGCTCCCCCCCCCCACCACAGGCTTCCATAACATGGCATAACATGTACAGTACATTCTCAGTGTTGGTAATGGTGACGTTAAGGCTGTATTACATTCTACTTGCTAAGGAAGTCTATCATATTGGAACACTAGTTTCCTCAGAGAGAGAGAGAACGAGAGAGAGAGGACGAGAGAGAGAGTTAGCTCTAGTTAATTTGCAACCTGCCCCTAATGTCCCTTACCATCAGACTGAATCAGTACGGGCTGATAAATTAGCCATTTAGAAACTCATAGTGAAGGACTGTGAACTAATGTGCACGCCATTGTGTGATATTCATATGCAATGCTTAATGTTGTGTAACCAATTCTGTCATTTCCATTATGTAAATACATTTGCCTCAGCACTATATTTTATGTATTGTCTTTCTTGTCTCAATTACTTGGGCTATTAATATCTGAGGTTTATGGAAATGGTGTTCCGGTGTGGTCTGTTTGTAGTTTGATGACAAAGTGCAAACTGTTCATGAAATCTCATTATGATTTCAATTGGTGTCACAAACTCGAACATGCTTTGAGCATTCATCCACACTCTATAGCTTGCGATGCAATACGCAGACACCTAACTCTGAATATACTGTATACGCAGACACCTAACTCTGAATATACTGTATACGCAGACACCTAACTCTGAATATACTGTATACGCAGACACCTAACTCTGAATATACTGTAAGAACAAAACCAAAACCACATTCCATTTCCATGACTAAGGTGTGTTACAATATTCATAAATACACTGCATAGTGACAACACGTAGGGACATTTTTCCTACAGTGCCTCTATTTCAGACAAACTCACAATTCACCAGATCATTACTTAAACACCTTAGATGAAAATGACTACTCAGCAATCAAACCACACAGTAGTAAAACCAGCAAACCTATTCTGAATTCAGCCTCCAAATAAATTCGAAGAAGCACAAACACAGAAAAACAGAAAATGAACTGGCAGCATGCGAGAAAAAAAAAAAAAGAAGCCTGATCAATTATGTTTTTAATCAGCAAACCCAGACAGTCCCCTGTAGCTGTCAGTGGGTGTGATAAGGCTGAGGGTCCTACCATGCTAACCTGTCAGGGGGAAAGAGACTGTGTGGTCCCCTAACACCAGCTCCTATGTCTATAAAAAACAAATTATTTATTTTGCCACTAACTAAAGCAATGCCTAACTTATTGTCTATATCCACATGCACTCCATTTAATCGTATTTAATTAATCTTTATATTATAGTCCATCATTATTTCCCTGACGTCTTTCATGTCTTGGTAAACAAGCCACCCGGGTCAGAGTGTTGTGCATTATAATGTTATTTATCTGCTGTGTCTTAAATGTTTCCCTGACCCCTCTCACTGAGCAATGACTCATCTGTAACCTTCTGTCAGCATTTCCAACAAGTTCCTGACACACTGGCTTGTTTGTTTTCAAAGGCATCAATGTCCCTTTCCTCCTTATCGCCATAACACAGTTATGATGAGAAGTGAATAGTTCACTGTGAATACTCATTTAGACTAAAAGACACTTTAAGATTGATGATTTTAATATTTCACGTGTCTGGCGGCTGGGGGCTGACGTGTGTATGCTCCATGGCACTATGGGATTAGTTCACTATTTAAAGACAACATGTGAAATATGGATATTAATGCACATATTTTGACAATAATAGGCTAAATGTGTTATAGCCTAACTGTAGTTCACAGTTAGAGATATTGTGAACCACACTTCAGAAATAAACATAAACTAACACATAGGGGCGCCATGCACCCCAAAAATCTGAGGTGGCACAAAGTAATTGAGGATAGCTGGGGGGTGGTCCGGAGGAGGGCCCCCTGTCCGTAAATTGGAGAATTTTGCATTTTTCAAACATTTGAAAAAGCTTTTTCCTGCAATCTAAAGCCATAATCATTATGCTTAATTCTATGTAAAAAATATATTTTGTATTTGTCTGCATAACTAAGCATACATCTTGAGCTGTCTGTATCCTCCTAAATGTTGGTTAATAATTTTTTATTTTTTTAAATATGCTTCTCCCCATCTCTGCTTAATCTGTGTTAAAGTATTCAGTACATTTCATTTTTGCATGCTTTTCTAAAGTCTACCAACCTTGCCAGCAGGCATGCCAGCTAAGATAGTTAGACAAGCTAGCTACTCTAACTTGATTGATAGCCTGAAATGGCTTCTTGGTAGCTAGCTGAGGAACGCTTAACTCTGTTCTCTTATATTGAGGTGGAGTTGAGTACTGATAACTGGTCACACGATTTGCTAGCAACAACATTGAGACACCATCAGTCAATACTTGTAAAAATGTCAATTCTGAAAACGCTTACCTGTACCTATGTTAGTCCTGTACAACTGTGGAATTTAGATTTTTATAATTATCGACTGATGGTAAATAAATGTTGTTGCTAGCAAATCTCGTGACCAGTTATCAATACTCAATTCCACCACAATATAAGAAAGCAGAGTTAAGCGTTCCGCAAACTACTTGGTAGCTAGTTATGAGTTTAGGCGATTGGGAATCTATCTGGGCTAGCTAAAGCCAACTTCATTAAATTGCTAAGTGGCTAGTAATATTACAGAGAAGAAAACATAATAATTGTAAAAAGTATAATGTTTTTTTTTTAATATTTTCTTTTACAGGACAAATCTATGGGCAAGATGTCTCTGCTAACACACATAATGCTACTACATTCCAAGGTGCTGGGTGAAAGGCTGCATAATATTGCATAAGGCTAGGATGCATAATTTATGTTTGAATTAAATGTATAAAGATAAGAAAAATAAGCAAACATATAACTAAAATATGTATAAAAACCTCACTCAAGTGAATGTAGGATATTTCCCTGTCAAATGCCTATTACAATATATAGTCTGGGCTATACAGCATAATTGGAGACAGATCTCAAATGCATGTTTATTTAGCCATTCTTGTGCATATCCATGCCATAGCCTACTCATGAGTGTATAATTCACTAATTATTAGTCAAAGGGCAATAGGACTACAATATGTGATGAATTTAAACGTGTTAAACACTTTGGATTAGGCTACTGTGTAGACTATAGGCCAAGCTAGGCACAAGTTCAACTTTACAAAAAGTGGATCAAATATTGCTACTGAAGTGTCTGTCATAATATGGGCTATATTATCCTGAGGTTCTTTTCATTTTTGGGAAGTCATTAGGGTGATGTGCCAACTTGAAAAACGGTAAATGGATGCGCTGATGTCACGCGCTCTTTGGTGAAGCGTGCAAGCTCTCCAAACGTTTTCTTCTGAAACGATTTCCAATCCCTTTATGCTACCATTAACACATAATCAACCGCGTTTTAATGTTTCAAAGCAAACAAAATTGTTTTAATGAAGCTAAAACTTCAACTTTGATTGGCGTCATGATGGGACTGGTGAAAGGTTCTGCTTTATGTGCGCCAAAATGGAAACACTTTCATTTATTACACATTTGTCTAATATTTTAAACGTACAGGGATATTTTTTTTTATAGAACCTTAACCTCGTGCGCTACGCAGTATAAGATTGTCATTCCTTTCCGCTACAGACTCCAAGGTGCGCGCGACCTCTGCATTTGACACACTGTAAGAATGAAACATAAACATTTATATAAAAGTTTTTACCTTTTCTCTTTGACCTTCTTCTCCTTCTCCGTTTGAACTTGCATTTGACTTGACTGCTCGGAGTTCCCGAGGTGCGGGTGTTGTTTTCAAGAACTGATGCCATGTAGTGACAGTGGAGAAACGCGCGAAATAACTTGTTCTGCTCGATGTTTTACGTTAGTTGATTCTTCTTAGCAGTTCGTCATACAAAACAGTCCTTGGTGACGTGAATATTTTTCAGACTTCTCTTTATTCCCTTGCCGAACTCTTCTTGCCAGGGAGTGCGTGCGTCTCGCTACTAGAGCTCTGTAAGCACAATTACTCCTGGAACTCCTGCAAACCTCTCTCTGTCTCTCTCTCGGTCTCGAGAGCGACCGTTGTATTTTCAGGACTGCGCGAGAGCTCACACTAGTGTGATGCCGCCTCCCCTCGCGCAGGGTGTATGTAAAGCGACGTCTAGTTTTCTATACCTCTGCGAATATTGCTAGCAGCCACTTTGAATCCAATCATGCAGGAAGCCTATCTATTTGCTACCGCAAATTGTAATTAGACCCAATCATGACTGTCTCCTTGCTGTGACATCACCAGTAGCTCCGCCACCAACCGCCTGCACAGAGCACGCACACCTTCCCTTCTTGCCTCACAGTCTTGCAAACTCAGCGCACATTCGGGCTGAGTGATTTGGGTGATGACTTTCTCGTCCCCCAAGACATGACAGAGAGGTAAAGATCTGCCCGTGACAGACAGGGATTCTTCATGGTTTGTTTTCACTGTGTGTCTCTCCTTACACGATTGTCTGTTTGTTTGTGTCCATATTGTGCCATGTAGGATTATGGGAATTCTGAGAGGATTATGAATTTTATGGTTTTTTCAGAAACTCTCTCTCTCCCTTTTATTCTGTACCAAAGCGTAGTTTCTGTAACATCTGGGGTTTTGAGGATTTGAGGACGATATGCAGTAGAAATTCCTTGACTTTGAAAATGTTAGGGACATGTATTGAAAATAAATCAATATTATTATTATTATTATTATTATTATTATTATTATTATTATTATGCCTGATCTCTTTTTTATAATATATGCAGTCTCAAGAGGCTTCTACTTCTATCATACATGGAGTGGGACAGGATAATATACAATGACTGCATGTTATTCTACGTAAACAGTTATTACTATATATAAATATATATTACTATATATGAGGGCTTGATGGATTCATTTGAACAGTTATTACTATATATGAGAGCTTGATGGATTCTTTTAAACAGTTATTACTAAAATGGAGGGCTTGATGGATTCATTAAAACAGTTATTACTATATATGAGAGCTTGATGGATTCTTTTAAACAGTTATTACTAAAATGGAGGGCTTGATGGATTCATTAAAACAGTTATTACTATATATGAGGGCTTGATGGATTCATTTAAACAGTTATTACTATATATGAGGGCTTGATGGATTCATTTGAACAGTTATTACTATATATGAGAGCTTGATGGATTCTTTTAAACAGTTATTACTAAAATGGAGGGCTTGATGGATTCATTAAAACAGTTATTACTATATATGAGGGCTTGATGGATTCATTTAATAGTTTTGTTTACTCACACACTTGGGACTGTACGGCCTGTAATGCTGTAATGCCATTTCATTTGTTTTCTGTTCTATTTAGACCGAGAGGACAGAACAGCAGACTTTATATGACTTTCTATTTCAGAGGCAAAAGGGTTCTGAGTTCTGACAGGCTATTGACCCTGAAAAGTTTGAAGAATGTGACATTTTGACATTTTGTGTTAAAGCACAATGTTGAGTCTTTCAGAAAGCGTAATGTGCTTTCTCTAGCTGGCGGACATTTTGATTCCCCTAGCCCTCAGTGCTCTGTGCTCTCTGCAAGGCCAGGTGTATGGTGAAGGTGCTGTGGTGCCAGATACAGTCACTATCATACAAAAAAAAAAAAAAAAAACGATTTAACTGCAAGCTAGAGCACAATAACTCAGACTATGTAACAATTTCTTTTTTTTTTAATAAAATACTGTAGCACTACCAACTGTTTCACAATACTGTACTACAATATCCACTACATAATTACTTAAAACAATATTTTTAACATGGGAATTAAACTAACATAAGAACAAAACAAATATAAACCTAAAATCTGAACCAAAAAAACCTTGTGAAAGTCAGTGATCCAAAATGTAAAGCAAACTACTACATTGCCTAATAATAATGCTGATGTTTTCCTGAAAGAAAGAAAACCACACTCAAAACATACATCAAGCAACATCATGAAGGTTTAACCTTCCTACTCCAATTTATTTCCGTTCTGACATTAAAAAAAGCCCTGCATTTTCAGAAACCTGACATGTTTGCTGATGTCAGTCGGAAGGAAAAGTCACTTTGAGATTCTTTTGTAATGGCGAGCAGGACTAGGGAGGCTGGAAACATTTCCTGGATGCCGGAGGGGGGAGTGGTGCTGCGCTGCGTAGCGTTCTCAGGTCTGTCCGATGGGACACAGCCTGCCCCGAGGACACCCACAAATATCCATGTAAATTGCAGTTTAAGAGAAATCAATGGAAGAGACAAGTTGCCAATGCCACTATCTGGGGACGTAATGAAGGTGTGAGGGGTTGAACCACTCACAGATAACACTGAGGAGGGGAAATTTACAGCGGTGAGGCTGCAGAGGCTACACACTGTTTGGGAAGGCTATGGAGCGCTATGGAGCGCTATGGAACGCTGTGGCTGATTCCAGATCCAAATGGTCGATACACAAGACTGTCACCAAAATTCCTCCTATTTCACTTCATTCCTCTATTAAAGGTTTTTCTCCATTTCACAAGTAGCATGTGATTGAGGTGTACCTGTTGTGTGACTACAAAGTGTTTTATACTTCCAGGGCTCTCCAGCTAGTCAGCCTGTAATAGTGTTCTCTATACTGACCTCTGTCCATGGTGCTGAACTATATATGGCACACCCAAACAGAAAAGGACAATTCTGGATGTGAAACAACAGAAAACCTTTTTCACTCACATGCTTACTCCACCCATCTCTAAATACAGTAAGGAAAAGACAACCTTTTTTAATGGAAAACATAGATGTTGTATTGTGCACAAAGCTATACTGTATAAACACATGCTATGTGTAGTAACACGATTCATACATACTGTGTGTATTGAACAGCATGATCTTGTTACAGTATGTAAGTGGTATTACTAGTATTCTTATTATCCCTCATGAGTACTACTATAATTTCATGTATCAACTTAAATTGGGCATCAAATTTGACGTGATTCATTACAGATCATTATGTATGTAATATTGTCATTTGATCTTATTCAGCACACACCCTTAGGCTAAGCTGTTAATTGTGTAATACAGTGTCTCAATATGGACAGTCAGGAATAAAGGGAGATAGTTGCCTCCCATGGAGATGGAGTGGTGTCTCCATAGCAATAGATTAATTCATCATATCACACCACGCCACATGTGCCACGCATCAAATTAACACCACTCCTCTTCAAACAGGTTTCTGCTTGAAACTGATAACAAGCAAGTGCCGTAATCAAGCACCTTTTTAACTCTAACATCATCACCTCCCTACACTTACGATCATGTCAGCATCACTGTCATCTGGCTCCATAAGGCTACATTTACACAGGCAGCCCAATGCTGGTCATTGGCCAATGAGTCTGCAAAATATCAGAATGTATCATCTGCCTGTATAACCACAGCCTTAGAAACTTCCTTCCTTACTTTCCAAGGTTATAATTTCCCTGGATGTGTCTAAAATGGGAACCAGAGGTAATGCACTATATATTGAATAGGGTGCCATTTCAGACGTAGACCCTGGCTGTTTTCCTCCTCTGTTATGAAGCTCTACTCCAGCCACAGGTCAGGGCTGTGGAGTTGGAGGGTTGGGTCTGGCGTCCGGAGCCCCCTTCCTTCTTCTCTGTTCTCTGTGGATATTTCTGCGTCCCAAATGCACCCTTTAACTATATAGTTTTGACCAAGGCCCATTGGGCTCTGTTCAAAGGCAGTGCACTAAATAGGGGATAGGGCACCATTTGGGAGACAGATATTGACTTTAAGCTTTGTGGGAGGGATTAGGTTCTGCTGTGGCCTTATCTGGCGCTCAGGCTCCTCACACGGGGCTCCTAGGGAGCTTCAGATCTGCCTTCATCTCCCCTCCACAGACATTTCAGTCCTACCGTCGCTCCCTAATCCAGACGACTGCCTTCTCACCCTCCTCTTCCTCCTCTCCTTTCCTCCATCTCTTCCTCCACTACTCCTCCCCTCCCTCCTGTCCTTCCTCTACTCATTGTATATATTCTAATAGTGACAAGAGGTTGGGAATGTGTAGTTCGGTACCTACACTGTGGTTAGCCACAGGGTTTACAGTGCATTCGGAAAGTATTCAGACCCACTGACTTTTTCCACATTTTGTTACGTTACAGACTTATTCTAAAATGTATTACATTGTTTTTTTCCCTCATCAGCAAAGCAAAACCAGGTTTTTAGACATAAAAATAAATAAATGATATATCACATGTACTTAGACCCTTTACTCAGTACTTTGTTGAAGCACCTTTGGCAGCGATTACAGCCTTGAGTATTCTTGGGTATGACACTACAAGCTTGGCACACCTGTATTTGGGGAGTTTCTCCAATTCTTCTCTGCAGATCCTCTCAAACTATGCCAGGTTGGATGGGGATCGTCGCTGCACAGCTTTTTTCAGGTCTCTCCAGAGATGTTCAATCGGGTTTGAGTCCTGGCTCTGGCTGGGCCATTCCTGCGTTGTCTTGGCTGTGTGCTTAGGGTCGTTGTCCTGTTGGAAGGTGAACCTTCACCCCAGTCTGAGGTCCTGAGCGCTCTGAAGCAAGTTTTCATCAAGGATCTCTCTGTACTTTGCTCCGTTCATATTTCCCTCGATCCTGACTATATTAATTTTTGTGTAGACAACACTGTACCCACCAGGAAGGTACGCTGTTTCCCAAACAATAAACCCTGGGTCACCAGCGACCTGAAGGCCCTGCTGAATGAGAAGAAGAGGGCCTTCAAGGAGAAGGACAAGGACAAATTGAAATGCGTCCAGAGGGAGCTGAAGTTGCGGATTGCTGAGGGGAAGAGAGTGTATAAGGAGAAGATGGAGGACAAGCTGAGGCAGAGCCAGGTGAGAGAGGTGTGGAAGGGTATGAGAAATATCACTGGCTTCAAAAAGTCAAACAGTGGGCAGACGGAGGGGACCCAGGACAGAGCCAATGAGCTGAACCAATTTTTTAACAGGTTCGATACTGGCCCTGTCCACCTCCCCTCCAGCTCCCCAGACCACACACCCTCACGGCTGTCCCACCCCCACTTTGCTCACAGCACCTCTGCTGAGACAATCAGTGACCCCACCTCCGCCCCTGCCCCCCCTGGACTGATCCTCAACACCCCCCTTCCCCCCACCTCCCTACCTGGGCTGGCTTTCACCACCAACCAAGTGAAGAGAGAGCTGGAGAGACTACACCAGTGGAAAGCGGCGGGCCCTGATGGCATCAGCCCAAGGGTGCTGAGGGTCTGTGCTGACCAACTGTGTGGAATACTCCAGCGTCTTTTCAACCTTAGCCTGAGCCTAGAAAGGGTCCCTGTGCTGTGGAAAACATCCTGCCTCGTCCCAGTGCCCAAGAAGGCACACCCCACTGTCCTGAATGACTTCAGACCTGTAGCGCTAACATCCCACATCATGAAGACCCTGGAAAGGTTAGTCCTCGCTCACCTCAGACCCCTGGTGTGTTCATCAATGGACCCCCTGCAGTTTGCATACCAGCGCAACATCGGGGTGGATGATGCAATCATCTACCTTCTGCAGAGGGCCTACTCTCACCTGGACAACGCAGGTTGCACTGTGAGGGTCATGTTTTTTGACTTCTCCAGTGCCTTCAATACCATTCAGCCCCTGCTACTGGGTGAGAAGATGAGGAGGATGAAAGTGGAAGGACCCTTAGTCTCCTGGGTCACGGACTACCTGACCGGTAGGCCACAATTTGTGCGACTACAGAGCTGTGTGTCAGAACGGGCAGTTAGCAACACAGGGGCCCCCCAGGGTACGGTCCTGTCCCCCTTCCTGTTCACCCTCTACACCTCAGACTTCAGATATAACTCTGAAACATGCCACCTACAGAAGTTCTCGGATGACTCTGCTATTGTAGGGTGCATCAGGGGTGGGCAGGAGGAGGAGTACAGGAGCACAATCAGTGACTTTGTGTTGTGGTGTGAGCAGAACCACCTTCAGCTCAACATCAGCAAAACTAAGGAGATGGTGGTGGACTTCAGGAGAACCAAGGCACAACTGACTGCAGTCCCTATAAAGGGGATGGATGTGGAAATGGTTGAGTCATACAAGTTCTTGGGTGTCCATATGGACAACAGACTGGAATGGGCTGGTAACACCGGGGCCCTGTACAAAAAGGGCCAGAGCCGACTCTACTTTCTGAGGAGGCTCAGGTCCTTCAACGTGTGCAGTAAACTACTGCATACCTTCTACCAGTCTGTGGTGGCCAGTGCCATCTTTTTTGCAGTGGTGTGCTGGGGAGCAAACATCAAAGCCGGTGATGCTACTCGGGTAAATAAGCTGATCAGGAAGGCTAGCTCTGTCCTGGGGATGAGCCTTGACACTCTAGAGGAGGTGGCGGAGAGACGGATCCTGGCCAAACTGCTGGCCATCATGGACAACGTCACCCACCCTCTGCACGCTATGGTTATGACGCAGAGGAGCTCTTTCAGTCACAGACTGATCCCACCACGGTGTGCCAGAGAGCGCTACAGGAGGTCCTTCCTGCCGGCGGCTATGAGACTATATAATGCCTCACCGGGGTGCCGTGCCGTCGGCAACATAGATCTGGAACTGTTGGGGTGCTAGGACCTAGTTTAATAATTATGCATCCATCCGTGAGTAACTCTGTTCCGTCAGCACTCATCCACTCAGGCCATACGTATTCATACAGGTCTGTATATACATACCCATGTACAGTTGTTATATTATATCACATGCAATATTGTAAGTAATTATTGGACCTAGGCATTCACTCAGGAATGCATATTAGTATCCTGCCAGTTGCACCTTTTCTCATTGCTTTTAGTATATCAAATGTGCAATAAGTGCAGTTGTCTGTAATTAAACCCTGCGCACTAAGGACTGTATTTTAAGGGAATTACTATTATTACCCCAATGATATCATACACACATTTAGCTATTAAAGTATCTCTTCCTGTCATTTACCTGTACAGTTTGTGTAAACATGCAAGTATTCACTTATCTGTAAATATAACTGTATACCTAACTGTACAGCTAATTTAACCATGCAAAATTTTCACCTACCTGTTCATTTACCCAGTCTGTCTATTAAGTAAACTATTATTACCCTCGCTCATATCATACGCATTAGCTACTGAAGTATTTCTCTGCCATCAACCTGTATAGTATAGTTAACCATCCAACATCCACCAATGTATAGTGTACATATTCAGCCAACCACTCATACTATGCAATGTCCTTTTATAGCTTTTTTTTGCACTCCAGATATCCTGTATTTCTATACTTTTTCATACTGCCGCTCTATGTATCATGTACCGTGTATCTGTCTTTTGTGTACTTTCGTTGTGGCATTTTGCACCTGCCCTGTGTTTTTGTTGTAGCTGCTTGATAATGAAATTTCCCCCCCGGGGGATCAATAAAGTACCTATCTATCTATCTATCTATCTATCTATCTATCTATCTATCTATCTATCTATCTATCTATCTATCTATCTATCTATCTATCTATCTATCTATCTATCTATCTATCTATCTATCTATCTATCTATCTATCTATCTATCTATCTATCTATCTATCTATCTATCTATCTATCTATCTATCTATCTATCTATCTATCTATCTATCTATCTATCTATCTATCTAGTCTCCCAACCCCTGCTGCTGAAAAACACCCCCACAGCATGATTGTGCCGCCACCATGCTTCACCGTAGGGATGGTGCCAGGTTTCCTCCAGACGTGACGCTTGGCATTCAGGCAAAAGAGTTCAATCTTGGTTTCATCAGACTAGAGAATCTTGTCTTTAGGTGCCTTTTGGCAAACTCCAAGCCTGCTGTCATGTGCCTTTTACTGAGGAGTGGCTTCCGTCTGGTCACTCTACCATAAAGGCCTGATTGGTGGAGTGCTGCAGAGATGGTTGTCCTTCTAGAAGGTTCTCCCATCTCCACAGAGGAACTCTGGAGCTCTGTCAGAGTGACCATCGTGTTCTTGGTCACCTCCCTGACCAAGGCCCTTCTCCCCAGATTGCTTAGTTCGGCCGGGCGGCCAGCTCTAGGAAGAGTCTTGGTGGTTCCAAACTTCTTCCATTTAAGAATTAAGGTGTCCACTGTGTTCTTGGGGACCTTCAATGCTGCAGAACGCAACGACAGTTGACAGTGCATGTCAGATCAAAAAACCAAGCCATGAGTTCTGTGCCTCAACACAATCCTATCTCTGAGCTCTACAGACAATTCCTTTGGCTTGGTTTTTGCTCTGACATGCTCTGTCAACTGTGGGACCTTATATAGGCAGGTGTGTGCCTTTCCAAATCATGTCCAATCAATTGAATTTACCACAGGTGGACTCCAATCAAGTTGTAGAAGCATCTCAAGGATGATCAATGGAAACAGGATGCACCTGAGCTCAACTTCGAGTCTCATAGCAAAGGGTCTGAATACTTATGTAAATAAGGGTTTTTATTTGTAATACATTTGCAAACATTTCTAAAAACCTGTTTCCGCTTTGTCATTATGGAGTACTGTGTGTAGATTGATGAGGAAAAACAAATATTTAATCAATTTTAGAACAAGGCTGTAATGTAACAAAATGTGGAAAATGTTAAGGAGTCTGAATACTTTCCGAATGCACTAGAGTATATTTTCTACATAGTGCACATTTTACGTTGGCATCTAACAGAACCTCTCGCATAAGAGATCATAAACGTAAGGGTCTTTTCCTGGTTAAATAAAGGTAAAAATCATATGTACCATCTAGGAAGTGCAGTCCATCTGCTTTTGAAGTAAGATATCTCATCTGAAATACTTGTTTATTTTTATTTTCACCACACCTCATGCTCATTAATCCCATTATAGGTCTTTGAAATGAGTGTCTGTCTGGCGTGTGGCGGTCTTGGCTGACCCCAGCATTTGGAAGGCACAGATAAAGACATTTGTGACAGCACTGGAATAGCCCTTTTTGGCTCCACAATTCATGGTGAATATGGATGTACTGTCATAAATAAGAGTGGAATAAAAAACAATTGACTCTTTATGTCGGCAAGGTTTAAGGGCTTTGCAGAATCATTCTGGTTATGTATACAGCGGATTGAGGAAGTGGGAGTGGATCCAGAATTACTTATTGTAGAGTTGGCACTGATGTTTACTCAAGCAGTGAATGTAATATGATACATGTAACTGCTTCACGTTGTTGCTTATTCACTTGATGAAACAGAAAAGTTGATTGTGACTACCCACAGTGTCAGAAGTAATATTTCGTACCCCTCAATAGCGTTGCAAAATATTGTTAATTGTACATTTCCAAAAAATCTGGGATTCCTCCAAACAGGATTTCTGGAAAACCAGGGAATTTTAGGAAAGTTACTGGATTTTTGCAACCCTATTCCTGAATATGCAAACCCTGCAGAATCTGTGATTGTCGGTATAGTACAAAAAAGTTCTTACATTGGTTTTGGTACATACACTGCAATAACTATGATGGGATCAGAAGGTGTTTTAATTGATGATTCAAGGTTGATTGTCAGTCAAATGTTATTAACATATGCATAACATTTTTTTTTTAATCACATAATATTCTGGTGTTCTACGTAGCCTTAGAATATTAACTGGTTTATTTAAATCAAACAGGCAGCCTGAATAGGAACTAACATTATTGCCCTTAATGTCACATAAAATTATCTACTCCGTAGTTCCCCACAATGGCTCCATTGTTTCCTTTACTGAGTGGAGCTTATCAGGGAAACACAGGGAAGGAGAAAAGGAAGTAGACAATGGTAAAAATAAAAAATAGGAGAAAAAATTAAAGAGGTCTCTGTTTACCTACTGAAGGAGAGAGTCCTATAGAGTCTGCAACTTCGGGACACTGAGTAACTTACCAATCAATAACTAACTACTCATGTTACGTTTTCAGGCTTTTACCTTTTTGATGGTGTTTGGTAGGTGTGTTACAGGCAGATGTAGATCTTTATCTGTTGTTACATTGAGAGGGAGGTGTGTAGAGTAGAGCAGTTTCTGGGTTAAGCCTCCTTGTTGTGGCAGTACTGATCAGCTCCTTGGCTGCTGGTGAACTATACAGCTGCATTTGGATTACAGTGCTCTACTCGACTCTACTCATTCATGTCAGGTACAGTGTGAGGGAGCAGAGAGCATGCACCCTGACTGGGGTTCAGAACAGATGATTCACACACTCTGGTGGAATATTGGATGAAGGAAGAGGAGAAGATGTAAGAAGTGAATGGTATGGAGTCTCCTTGATGTGTCTTTGTATGGTTAGAAGTCAATTGAACTAGCATTGTAACTATAACATTTATAACTTCTCAGCAAACCGAGAATATTCCCAGAACATTAGCTAAGATTCCCATATAATTCTAGTTAGGGTTTTATCTAACATTAGGATGATAACATCCCAAAAACATTCAGAGAATCTATTTATCAAAAATGTTTTAGATGAAATATCCTTGGAATGTTCTCCTAACATTCACTAAAATGTGCACAACATCTGTAACAACCCCCGCCCCCCACACACACAAACACACACTTCCCGGCACACCATCAGTTTCTGTAAACAAACCTGTGCACCAAGATGCAATTTGGATGTGTGGTAAATTTACTGTTGAATTAAAATACCCTTTATAATAAACGCATTCTAACATTTGTAATGTGGCATAGACTACAGATAAGCATATATGTTTTTAGAATTTCCACTCATAGGGAACATTTTGTAACTAGGGTCCAGCAATTTTTTGGGGCCTTTTAAAAAACGCTTTTCATGCAATTCTATGTTATTAGCTAAAACTTTTTTAATAGGACACAAATGACTGAAATGAGTGGCTACTCTGACAACTAAGAGTCTTGGTGGTTCCAAACATCTTCTATTTAAGAATGATGGAGGCCACTGTGTTCTTGGGGACCTTCAATGCTGCAGAATTATTTTGGTACCTTTCCTCAGATCTGTTCCTCGACACAATCCTTTTTCGGAACTCTACGGACAATTCCTTCGACCTAATGTCTTGGTTTTTGCTCTAACATTCACTGTCAACTGTGGGACCTTATATAGAAAGGTGTGTGCCTTTCTAAATCATGTCGATTTAATTGAATTTATCACAGGTGGACTCAAATCACGTTGTAGAAACATCAATGGATGATCAATGTTAACAGGATGCACCTGAGTTAAATTTCGAGTCTCATAGCAAAGGGTTCTAATATTTATGAATTTTTATACATTTTCAAAAAATTCTAAATCTTCGCTTTGTCTTTATGGGGTATTGTGTGTAGATTGATTAGGACTTTTAAAAAAAATTCATTTTAGAATAAGGCTGTAACATAACAAAATGTGGAAAAAGGGAAGGGGTCTGAATACTTTCCGAATGCACTGTATGTATATATATAGTTGAAGTCGGAAGTTTATATACTGTACACTTAGGTTGAAGTCATTAAAACACATTTTTCAACCACTCCACAGATTTCATGTTAACAAACTATAGTTTGTTATAAGTCGGTTAGGACATCTACTTTGTGCATGACACAAGTAATTCTTCCAACAATTGTTTACAGACAGATTATTTCACTTATAATTTACTATATCATAATTCCAGTGGGTCAGAAGTTTACATACACTAAGTTGACTGTGCCTTTAAACAGCTTGGAAAATTCCATAAAATGATGTCATGGCTTTAGAAGCTTCTAATAGACTAATTGACATCATTTGAGTCAATTGGAGGTGTACCTGTGGATGTATTTCAAGGCCTACCTTAAAACTCAGTGCCTCTTTGCTCGACATCATGGGAAAATCAAATGAAATCTGCCAAGACCTAAGAAAACAAATTGTAGACCTCCACAAGTCTGGTTCATCCTTGGGAGCAATTTCCAAATGCCTGAACGTACCACGTTCATCTGTACAAACAACAGTACGCAAGTATAAACACCATGGGACCACGCAGCCATCATACCGCTCAGGAAGGAGACGCGTTCTGTCTCCTAGAGATGAACGTACTTTGGTGCGAAAAGTGCAAATCAATCACCGAACAACAGCAAAGGAACTTGTGAAGATGCTGGAGGAAACAGGTACAAAAGTATCTATATCCACAGTAAAACAAGTCCTATATTTACGTAACCTGAAAGGCCGCTCAGCAAGAAGAAGCCACTGCTCCAAAACCGCCATAAAAAGCCAGACTACGGTTTGCAAATGCACAAAGATCGTACTTTTTGGAGAAATGTCCTCTTGTCTGATGAAGCAAAAATAGAACTGTTTGGCCAAAATGACCATCCTTATGTTTGGAGGAAAAGGGGGGAGGCTTGCAAGAGCGAAGAACACCATCCCAACCGTGAAGCACGGGGGTGGCAGCATCATGTTGTGGGGGTGCTTTGCTGCAGGAGGGACTGGTGCACTTCACAAAATAGATGGCATCATGAGGAAGGAAAATGATGTGGATATATTGAAGCAACATCTCAAGACATCAGTCAGGAAGCTTGGTCGCAAATGGGTCTTCCAAATGGACAATGACCCCAAGCATACTTCCAAAGTTGTGCCAAAATGGCTTAAGAACAACAAAGTCAAGGTATTGGAGTGGCCATCACAAAGCCCTGACCTCCATCCTATAGAAAATATGAGGGCAGAACTGAAAAGCATGTGTGAGCAAGGAGGCCTACAAACCTGACTCCGTTACACCAGTTCTGTCAGGAGGAACGGGCCAAAATTCACCCAATTATTGTGGGAAGCTTGTGGAAGTCTACCCAAGTTAAGCAATTTAAAGGCAATGCCACCAAATACTAATTGAGTGTATGTAAAACTTCTGACCCACTGGGAATGTGATGAAATAAATAAAAGCTGAAAGAAATAATTCTCTCTACTATTATTCTGACATTTCACATTCTTAAAATAATTAAATGTCAGATTAAATGTCAGGATTGGTGAACAACTGAGTTTAAATGTATGTGGCTATGGTGTACGTAAACTTCCGAATTCAACTGGTATATACAGTACCAGTCAAAAGTTTGGACACACCTACTCATTCCATTTTTTTTATTTTTCTAAGAGTGAAGACTTCAAAACAAATCAAAATATATTATATATGGTAGAATTGTAGCAAAGAAACCACTACTAAAGGACACCAATGAGAAGAAGAGACAAGAAACACGAGCAATGGACATTAGACCGGTGGAAATCTGTCCTTTGGTCTGATGAGTCCAAATTTGAGATTTTTGGTTCCATTTGCTGTGTCTTTATGAGGCGCAGAGTAGGTGAACGGATGATCTCTGCATGTGTGGTTCCCAACATGAAGTATGGATGAGTTGTGAGGGTGCTTTGCTGGTGACACTGTCTGTCATTTATTTAGAACTTAACCAGCATGGCTACCACAGCATTCTGCAGCGATACGCCATCCTATCTGGTTTGCGCTTAGTGGGACTATCATTTGTTTTTCAACAAGACAATGACCCAACACACACCTCCAGGCTATGTAAGGGCTATTTGTCCAAGAAGGAGAGTGATGGAGTGCTGCATCAGATGACCTGGCCTCCACAATCACCCGACCTCAACCCAATTGAGTTGGTTTAGGATGAGTTGGAGAGCAGAGTGAAGGAAAAGCAGCCAACAAGTGCTCAGCATATGTGGGAACTCCTCTAAGACTGTTGGAAAAGCATTCCTCATGAATCTGGTTGAGAGAATGCCAAGAGTGTGCAAAGCTGTCATCAAGGCAAAGGGTGGCTACTTTGAAGAATCTCAAATATAAAATATATTTTGGTTTGTTTAACACTTTTTTGGTTACTACATGATTTCCTATGTGCTATTTCCAGTGGCGATTTTAGCATGTAAATGTTGGTGGGGGAAAAAAATTAAATAGTGGGATGCATGCCAGCAAAGCCACTACACAACACAACACTAAACATTCATTGCACTATAACGGTGACAAACAGTGCCCAAAAACTGTTAGGGCCTACATAAAGCTGTCCCAACAGCAGAGTCCCAACAGCAGTCCCAACACCTTACCACTGCTACACCTTGCTATCAGCAAAGAGAGCGTTGTCTGGCAGCGAAACAAGACGAACGAAGTCAATATAACTATTTGTTCAACACTTTTAAAATGTATAGCGACAGAATTCAGAAAATGGGCCTTTCTTACAGCGTTCTCCCTGTACACCAATCAGAACCGTAGGATAAATAAAGCAGGCATATAAGCAGACAATGAAAGCACTTACAATATTCGATGATTACATTTATCTTAAACAGCCTATAGGCTACATGTGCACCACCAAGTCAGAACAGTAGGCGAAATTAAGAGGTGAAAATGGACCAAATGATTAGGGTGAGGAACATGGGCTACTAACAGCTTACTACACAACATACACTTAGTATTACTTTATTGCCAAACTGGCTCCAATCAGAATAGAAAGAGGAGTAGGAGGCCCCGGTGCACAACTGAGCAAGAGGACATGTACATTAGAGTGTCTAGTTTGAGAAACAGACGCCTCACAAGTCCTCAACTGGCAGCTTCATTAAATAGTACCTGCAAAACACCAGTCTCAATGTCAGCAGTGAAGAGGCGGCTCCAGGATGCTGGCCTTCTAGGCAGAGTTGCAAAGAAAAAGCCATATCTCAGATGCTCCAGATACTCAACTAGTCTAAAGAAGGCCAGTTGTATAGCTTCTTTAATCAGCACAACAGTTTTCAGCTGTGCTAACATGATGGTTTTCTAATGATCAAAACATTTGCTTTTCTTTCAAAAACAAGGACATTTCTAAGTGACCCCAAACGTTAGAACGGTAGAGTATTAATGTAAAAATAACATTCAAAACAGGGTAGAGCTCAAAAGCCCCACCTGCCCTAAATGACAGGTCACCACTGGTTATTTAATACTTTTGTTGTCTTCACTATTATTCTACGATGTAGAAAATAGTAAAGATAAATAAAACCCTGTAATGAGTAGGTGTGTCTAAACCTTTGACTGGTACTGTTTTTATATTTATATTATATATTTTAGGCTACAGTATGCTACTAAATAACATTTCCAGTGACACACTGACTCACCTAATGTTGAAGATAAAGCCATAGGCTACTATTCATGGGGATGGCCGATGCGCTAGTCTTATTAATAGCCTATCTCAAGTTGACCTACTTTGAAAAACAGTGCTGCTGTTTGCAAAAAATGTTGCTTTCCAAACTGTACGTTTTTCCCACAATTCTATTTTGAAATGTGCAGAAGGCAAGCAGACAGCCGCAACCAACCATGGAAATATAATCCATAGATGACAGTTCCCATTCAAGTCAGGACTGGCAGACATTGCTAGTGTACCCATGAGTTTAATAGTCAAATTGCCAGGATAAAAATCCTTCTAAGGATTATATCTTTATGGCCACAACGCAACAAGGTGTATATTTGAAGAGCATTCTGGCCACATTTCAGCCTTCCCAACTGTAAGCAACTGGTAACAGTAAAAATAAAGTAAACACTTGAGTAAATGAGGAATACAAATCAGATGTTATGGTGTGGGATGCATTTTCCTGGCATGGTTTAGGTCCACTTGTAGAATCTATGCCAAGGCACATTGAAGCTGTTCTGGCAGCTCATGGTGGCCAAACACTATGTTGGTGTTTCCTTTATTTTGGCAGTTACATGTATTTTGTTTTGTTTTAGATAGAATTCAAGCTATTCATAGGTTGCACCTCCGTCACTCGGTCGCGTCATGCCTTTGTTATGAACGTTCTCAAGAGGCCCTCTATCGGCAGCGCCATGGTGGGGCCCTAATGTGTTGATAAGCCCAGTCATTCTCGACGGAGGCTTACTACTGTTTTGTCTAAATTACACTATAGTGCCTGGAAATACAATGACATTGCTAATGTAGTCAAATATTTAGTAGGAAACCACTTTGCCAGCATTATCATGTTGTCAAATAAACTTTTGACATAGCTAGCAATGTTCGTCAAAAATAGCTAGCAATGCTAACGTTAGCTGGCTAAAATCCGGTGGCCTCCTCTCAATCTTAGTTAGCTAACTAACGTTATACTGCATCTAAAGTCAATCTGGTGACATCAAAATTATGACAAAAGGTTTTCCTACTAATTATTTGCCTCCTTTTGAATGGCATTGTATTTCCAAGCCACTGTAAAGCGCTTTTGATTAAATATTCATCAGTGCTCATTGATGATGCATCGAGTACAATTCGGGCATCCGTTGAAAACGAACGTTCAAAACAATATTGTGACAAAACATGCATATTAGATCGAAACCAGACAGCAAGTTAGATAGAAATAGCAATTAAAAAGGGACATTTAAGGAACCTCCAAAAAGGCTGAACATTTTAATCTCTACAATCTCTCTTTTACAAGACACCTTTGGAGATTATTATTCCCAACTACAAAAGTACAGCTTTTTTTCACAAAGTCAGAAAAGAAATATACTGGGTTCTAAAATCCATGATATAGTGATATCGGATCATTCTCCTGTATCATGCTTAATTACAACAACAGAAAATACACTTAGTGACAGAATAAGGCGAATTAGTGGGGCGGCAGGTAGCCCAGTGGTTAGAGTGTTGGGCCCATAACTGAAAGGTTCCTGGATCGAATCCCCGAGCTGACAAGGTAAAAATCTGTCGTTCTGCCCCTGAACAAGGCAGTTAACTCACTGTTACTAGGCTGTCATTGAAAATAAGAATTTGTTCTTAACTGACTTGCCTAGTAAAATAAAGATAAATAAATATGAGAATTGAAATGCATTGAGAATTGAAATGCATTGATCATCCTTTCTTCAACTTGATTGGAGTCCACCTGTGGTAAATTCAATTGATTGGACATGATTTGGAAAGGCACACACCTGTCAATATAAGGTCCCACAGTTGACAGTGCATGTCAGAGCAAAAACCAAGCCACGAGGTCGAAGGAATTGTCCGTAGAGCTCAGAGACAGGGTTTTGTCGAGGCACAGATCTGAGGAAAGGTACCAAAACATTTCTGCAGCATTGAAGGTCACAGTGGAACCACCAATACTCTTCCTAGAGCTGTCTGCCCAAACCTTCCAGAAGTTCACAATATTTTATTTTTTACAGTTAGTTGTTTTATTTTTTACAGTTAGTCTAAATTCTGCATTTCTGACTGGATTTATACATCTGGACGAAATAAAGATATCCTATGTTTTAGTAGAATATATTTGAGGCTCAATTTCATTTTTTTCCCTAAAGTAACTGTGTGTAGAAATATTTGTATCCATTTATTAAGCAATGAACAACGCAAGTCTTGGCGATATAGGCTCTGCTCCTCCAGGCTAACTCACTTCCCAAGCAAAGCATCAAATTAAAATAGCCTACAGGCAGTGATCACGGTAAACTATACCAACCCCAGGCAGGAACACAGAACCTAACAGGTGCAGGCTGGGGTGGTGGTGGGAGAAAGAAGCCAGCGCATAGTAGCAGTAGACGAAAGTGGCAGTAGGATGCATGAGCAGACCTGGTCATCTGAAATAGACTGCCAAACAAGGTAGGCGTGATTGATACTAGCCTCTAATTGATGCCATCTCAGCTCTTGCGTCAGGCTGAGGTGGGGCACTCAGGTTTCCTTTCTGAACTGGCTCTGCTTAATTTAAAGAATATATAAGGAATTTAACCTGCAATCTTCAGAACTGCAGCCAGATAATAAACCCTCTGCGCCACCAGGGGACAGCATCAAATATTGTCAATCAGGACACAGATATCCTCTTCATATGCTGTGTACTTGTAACACTGTATTTAATGGTTTCCTTTCTCCATCACGTGTTGAAAGTCTTACGAAATGTGATTTTATTTGGATAGAGCTTCCTTTAAATAACTTCTATACTAGTGTATTCATATAATACAGATTAAAAAACTTCAAACTAAATAAGATATACATGTTTTCTATATTTCAAAATTACCTTTAAAGAAAAATCAGGCAAATGTTTTTTCCACCCTAAAATAAACATTGTACAATCATCCGCACCACTGGATAGTTTTTGTGTTTTGAGAACGTGTCTTTCCCACCAAACTGTTCCCTCAACCTACCTAACATTCTGTGAACCTTTAAAGAACAAATGAAATGTGTTCTAGGAACATTCTTGCAACATCAGGCAAATGTTTTAAACAAACATTCTATAATCATCACCACCACTGAACAGTTTTTGTGTTATGAGAACACAAAAACTGACCTAACGTAAGTTCTGGGAACCTTCAGAGAATCTTCACTGTTTTGGTTTGCTGGTTACATCATGAAAATACAATTTAATCCATTTGAGTTGATCACTTTCTGTGAGTTCAGTACATTTTTAATTTAGCATTTGCAGGGGCAACTGTTCCAACCCCTATTCCATTGACCTGACACCATGATGCTATTTGGGGCATATGCTGTCTCCTTGCCCAGTTACTGAGGTCTTTGTGATTTACACGGTCAAACATTATTAACTGTAGTGTTTTTAACCTGACAACAAACACAGGACAAGGACGGGAGTGAAGGGCAAAAAAAAGCTTCACACAAAAAAGGCTTGAGTCTGCTGTTCAAATACGGTGTAAAATAAAAATACACATAAAAAAAGGTTTGGCTTTAGTTGAAAAAGAAGAAGAGGAACAAGGCATTCATTGATGTTCTGCTCATACAACACACGTAACTAACATCACGTTTAATGTGTCTTGCTTTAAGTATGTATGAGTTAAATTGAATAATCATATACAGTACTCTCTCAAACACTCTCTGAAAAAAGTAGTCATCATTCATGACCAAGGTCCTTCAATACTGATGGTTGTTTTTGAAATGTTGAATATCAATAGATTCACCCCCCACCCCCCACTTTATATTTCTCAGCCCCTACTTGGTTGAAATGAGTAAACAGAGGCTAGCTCATCATTGCCAACAGATCCTCAAAGGCCTTGAAGTTCCTCTATATCACATTTTGAATACTGAGATGAATTGCCTCTTTTACGCCCCGACAGTAATCCTTGAAAATGCTTCTTCTTCTTCCTCTGGCTCTGAGCACGGCCACGACAAGACAGCTAGCACCTCAGCCTGCCTCCTGCCTCCCCCCTCACCGCTATGACAGTATCTCAGCTGCCTGTATCCCTGCCTCCCTCTCCCTCCCTAGCTTTGACTGGATAGGACTCTGTGTGCATCCCAAATGGCACCCTATTCCCTATATAGTACACTACTTTTGACGAGAGCCGTAGGGCCTTCGGCAAAAGTAGTACACTAAAAAAAGGGAATAGGATGCCATTTGGGACATCCGGAGACAGGATATCATCAAGCTAAGCTAGAATACATCACTAATATCCTTCATGACACCCCTCCTCCTCCTTCTTCTAAACAACTGGTTCCTATTTTAATTATGTAACTTCCTGGGTCCGTATTCACAAAGTGTCTCAGAGTAGGAGTGTTGATCTAGGATCTAGGATCAGTTTTGCTGTTTAAATTATAATTATTAAGATAGGGGGACCTGATCCTAGATCAGCACTCCTACTAAGGCGCTTTGTGAATACAGGCCCTGGTATAAATAAATAAGACATAAAAAATACACATCTGTTATAGATTCAGATTGGTCTCCGTGGGATTTTATGATATTAAAAGTCTAAAAGAACATTACATTGCTTGAATTAATTAGTTTTTTTGATCCATGCTTTGTGATCATCATAACATATGGTCCTTTTGTTTCGTAAATCCTTGAGAATCCAGGCAGACGTAGGATTTAAACACTTGCTACAGATACAGATTGATCATGACGGGCATGTTTTGTATTGGACCCTGCTTTACAACATATGCTGCACGCACGGCCTTATCAGAGGTCATCCAAATCTCCTGACTGCCATTTCATTATTATTAAACCAACAGATGGTTGTCGGGTATTTCATTTGTCACTAAAGTATCCTCCTCTCCCAAATCTCTCTGTTTATGAACTTTCATAAATTGCAAAACACGTGATGAATAAACTAGACTCATCATCATGCCATATTGAGGTTAACGTTTCCAGGTTGCTAGTATGAACAACCAAAACATATTGATGTAATGTCACAGGTGTCCGGATGACTAAAGAACAGAGGTTTTATACTGTATTGGTTACAGCTTGAGCGATTTCTCATACACGTATAAGTTGTTGCATTATTGCCTCCTACTGCAGTCCCCAAAAGGTAGCTTTGGTTGCGCTACCAACCTTGACGGCATTCACTGTAGCATAGGGCTACATAAGTCTGGTTTGTAAATAAGCAGTTCCTACATTGAGCACATGACACATTCAGGCAGGGATTTGCTGTTCGCTCTGAATACGTCGGACTGAAAGCCTGATTTGCTAAGCTTACACCTCAGCATGTGTTTTTTTTTTTTACCACATTGACAGTGATTACCAGATCCCACTGACCTGGACCTTCTCTGCTACCCTGTTCTGTATGAATGGGACGGAATCCTTTGTAATCCAGGGATCATCAACTACATGGTGCTGCTGGCCAATTCTTTCTGGAGCGGATGGTCAGGGGGCCGGAACATAATTACAAATAAGTTGTAGACTGAAAATTGACCGCAAGAAGCCCAAACGTATATAATGTTTTACTAAAACATCATTTCAAACCTTGCTTACATTTGTATTCGATCATGTCTCTGTTATGCATGGGAATACTTGGGAACAGATTTCTTAAATTAAAATCACTTGGAGCTGATTTCCTGGTGTTATTACATTAGTTTATGTCCAACGATTGCTCAGAAAACTTAGGGAGACAAATAAAACCACCCGCCAAATTTGGCCCACGGGCCGCCAGTTGGGGAACCCTGCTGTAATCCAATCAGAGGTTGTGTTCTTAGTGACAGAGAGAGAGAGAGAGAGAGAGAGAGAGAGAGAGAGAGAGAGAGAGAGAGAGCGAGAGAGAGAGAGAGAGAGAGAGCGAGAGAGAGAGAGAGAGAGAGAGAGAGAGCGAGAGAGAGAGAGAGAGAGAGAGCGAGAGAGAGCGAGAGAGAGAGAGAGAGAGAGAGAGAGAGAGAGAGAGAGAGAGAGAGAGATCCCTGTGGAGTTCTGATGAGGCCAGCGGATGAGAAGTCCCAGGGGACCAAGAAACCACGGGGCTCCATATTAACCCACACAGTCTGTGCCTCAAATGGCACCCTACAGTATTCCCTATTGTGGACCCATAGGGCTCTGGTCAAAACTAGGACACTATACAGGGAGTAGGGTGCTTTTTCTGTCATAGGGTTATTCAAGAGCTAAACAGATGCTATGTAATATAATATCGAACTAAAATATTAATTGTTCTGAGATGTGTCATTGTTGCCAACAGTGTTATGGTGAGTGTCATATATGTTATTGTCATGTTCACCTTTACCTAATGATCCTCACACCAAACTATATAGAAGAGCCTCTATCTAACAGTCATGAGTCTGGGAAAATCCCACTGAGCACACACTGGTTGAATCAAGCGTTGATTCCGTGTAATTTAAATGAAATGACGTTGAACCAACGTGGAATAGACATTGAATTGACATCTGTGCCCAGTGGGTTGATATAACTGAGGAGAGAATGAATCATATTTTAGACTCTGTGGTGGAGGCCCTAGCAGCTAAATAAATAATGCATTTGAAAGAATGATATAGTAACCAGCAACTGTGAATGAACTGAATATAATATATTCCACTGTATTCCTCTTACGGTCATTTTCTTGAGAGAGACTTCATGAAAATAGAATTTTATTGGACTGAGTCTGTGACTGAGTATCCCTGGCAACGGCAAATAAAATCCCTCTTTCACACAGAGAAGAAGTTCTTTGATTATAAGCACAAAGAAGAAGAATACGCTATTTAAATATGCAAACAAAGTCTGAGTCCGTAATATACAATGCTTTCAGCTTTAACCTTTGTTATCTTTTAACTTTTGAGCCATAAAATAATACTATGACTCATTTGATAGGGTCTGATAAACAGACATAATACCACTATTGTGAAAAAAGTGATGGAAACATATACATAATGTTATGATGTCATAAAGGCACATTGAGAAACTTTCTAATACAATCACCCTCAAGTGTTCATATTGGATATCTATTGTTCAAATAGATCTGAAAAATGAATTGGTGACAGGGGGGAAAAAAAAAAAATTCTTCCTATGAACAGCAGATGGTAGTAGTAAACATTTGACATATGTTTCCCAGCGTCGGGAGTGCATAGTCTTTATTGAGGCTATGATATACTGGTACTATACAGGCATAAAGACCGTGATTTTCAGAAAAGCTTTCAAGGACCTCTGCTAATTCTGTTCTTATGTCCTACGGATCTGATGACACCAAGCTTTGGTAACCGTCTGTTCTGTGTTTTTGGATTGCATTCATAATTATTAGCGCCTTGGGAGTTATTGTTATTACTATAGCCCCTACCAAGTGAACACTGCAATGTCACTTTGCCTATTACATGTTGTATCAGAACTGGACAGTAGTCCTTATAAAGGTATACATGTTAATAAAAAACAAGATGCAAAAACCGGTAGGCCTAGTCTGCATTCTGATATCTTGTGCTATTCAGGAATTGAGAGGTTTGAGATTATATGTAATGTAATATTTGTGTGTTGATTAATATTCCTCATATTTTCTCATTTGATCTGTAAATTGTAGCCAAACTTGAATTTTGTCTCACAGGGATTACTATTTCAAAGGCAGGTCCCAGAACCCAGTGCATTTACTTGTCTAGTTAGTCAAATCAGACATGTTGTACTAAATGCAGTTTAACAAAACGCAGAAAGACGGTGGTTAAATCCCTTCAGTTAAGCTCATTGCATCATCTCTGAAGTTGACTCTTTCATCCTGCAGGGAATCACAGTTGGTGTCAGCGTTTGAAGTTACAGCTTTTCCTCAGAAAATCAAATATAAAGGTTGGACCTCAAGACGAGATCTCTACAGGCAAAGCTAAAATAATAGGTTAATTTTACAGAAAAAGTATGTGATCAAAATGAGATTTGATGGTTGTTATAATGGAGGGGTCAAAGACACAACCTTCGTCAGCCATAGTGACCGTTGATCACATGATCAGATGTATGGGCACATGGTGGCAGAAAAGGATACGTGTGTACTGTGTGTGTTGGGGGATTAGCGTAAGACATTGTCAATAGAAATGAAAGAAGGCTCGTAACTATGGGCATGGCAATAAATAAAGGCTCAAGATGTGTAAACACACGTGTGGAGTGGTAGGAGTTACATGCTATTTGTCAACACACATCTGTTCACACTAGTACACTTAACACAGACTTAACACAGGCCTACAGTGCTTTCAGAAAGTATTCACACCACTTGACTTTTTCAAAATTGAGTTGTGTTACAGCCGGAATTTAAAATGGATTAAATTGAGATTGTGTGTCACTGGCCTACAAACAATACCCGAAAATGTTCAAGTGGAATAATGTTTTTAGATTATTATTATTTTATATTTTTATTTACAAAAAAATGAACATCTGAAATGTCTTGTGTCAATAAGGTTTTATATTTTATTTATTTATTTAACCTTTATTTAACTAGGCAAGTCAGTTAAGAACAAATTCTTATTTACTTTTTATTTAATAAGTATTCAACCCCTTTTTCATGGCAAGCCTAAATAAGTTAATGAGCAATAATTATTTTAACAAGTCACATAATAAGTTGCATGGACTCACTCTCTCTTCAATTATAGCGTTTAACATGATTTTTGAATGACTACCTCATCTCTACCCCACACATACAAATATCTGTAAGGTCCCTCAGTCGAGCAGTGAATTTCAAACACAGATTCAACGACAAAGATCAGGGAGGTTTTGCAATGCCTCGCAAAGTAGGGCACCTATTGGTAGATGGGTAAAAAAAAGCAGACATTGAATATCCCTTATTAATTACACTTTGGATGGTGTATCAATACACAAAGTCAATACAAATATACAGGTGCCCTTCCTAACTCAGTTGCCGAAGAGGAAGGAAACCGCTCAGGGATTTCACCATGAGGATGGATCAACAACATCGTAGCTACTCCACAATACTAACCTAAATAACAGAGTGAAAAGAAGAAAACCTTTACAGAATAAACATACATCAAGGCACTAAAGTAAAAATGTGGCAAAGAAATTAACTTTATGTCCTAAATTCAAAGCGTTATGTTTGGGGCAAATCCAACACAACACATCACTGAGTACTACTCTTCATATTTTCAAGAATGGTGGTGGCTTCATGACATTATGGGTATGCTTGTCATCGGCGAGGACTAGGGAGTTTTGGAATACAGCTAAGCACAGGCAAAATCCAATAGAAAAACCTGGTTCAGTCTGCTTTCAAACAGACACTGGGAGACAAATTAATCTTTCAGCAGGACAAAAACACAAGGCCAAATACATTGGAGTTTCTTACCAAGAAGACATTGAATGTTCCTGAGTGGCCTTATTACAGTTTTGACTTAAATCAGCTTGAAAATCTATGGCAAAATGTGGAATAAGTCAAGGGGTATGAATACTTCCTGAAGGTGGATGTACAGTATGTGTTAAAATGAGTTTTTACTGCATTGGAAATCAATGTTTTCTTGTAGGCTACAGATGTAAGAGCATTGTGGCTACATTTTGTTGCAATGTTGATCATTTGTGGTCTGCTCCATCTATTCCTAGTGTCAACACTTACCCTCTGTTTAAGAAACTCAATATCTTTTCTAGCTACAACATTAATATAATCCAATTATGCCCCTTCATCTACAAATACTCCCAGACAGCCTACCGAAAACATTCAATAGATTCTTCCAGGTTAATTCCCAAATCCATGCATACAACACAAGACCCTGCGATAACCTTCACCCTCCCCTCTGCTGCACCTCACCTAGTCCATGCTCTAGATACAGAGGTTCCATACTTTGGAATTCCTATCTTCACATTACCGACACATCACCATCCTTCAAGGGGTCAGCCTGATGAACGAAACTACCCAGTAATCCCCTCCATGTAGCCTAACTCACACATTCACATGCACACATGCATACACACATGAACAAATGTGTTTTTTATTGAATCTTGAGTATATTGGGTTCAATCATATTTAGTATGCTTTGTTTAACAGATTGAATATACATTTTCATTTTGTGGTGTGGTTTTCATAAAAACTCTTTTGGGTTTCCAAACTCACCTGCACACTGTTTTCACCAGTTTTTTATTTTTACTGTTTTGTCTTTCACTTGTCTTCTTTGGTGTGAATAAATAAAACCTAACAACCCACGACTGTATCTATAAACAGGCACAACAACACTCATTCCCTCAAACTGGTGGAAATATTCCAATAAACGCTATGATGTGTTTTTACTTGTAAACAAAGGCCCAAAAGCATCTTTGTGCATCTCTTTGAATAGGGATGCTTAACTGGCCAGGGAATTCTCCCCCTCTACCCTTTGAGTTGGAATTGATTTATTCAAAGGAAGACAGTTGTTTTTTAATTAAAACACTGAACTGGCTAATTGAGGAATTGATTCAGTTGGTGTTTTCTACAGTGTAAAGCAATGTTCTGTTGTTGCTCTTAGTGGTATCCATATTTCTCAGTCACAACAAACCAACAGTGAATACACACACGCACGCACGCACGCACACACAGAGTTTATACAGTTTAATGCTGTAATCCAACAACTTTACCCAAACGTTCCCCTATAAGCTGTTTAACCTGACAAAGTGAGAGACTTTTACTGTCCACAGACCTTAAAAGCTTAACTTCAAAGTAGCTTGAGAGTATGCATCCACAGCCAGATTATGTGTGTACTATCATAACTTCAGGAAGTGATTTGTACAGTATGATTTCTATATTTATTTAGTTTCAATATTGAGGATATGTATTACTTCTTGGCAATAATTGTGCTTTGAGTCACACTTTTTCATGATGAAGTCACTGTATTACCAACCTGCCAACAAGATTTATAAAGCCCTCCGATAGGAATTACATTTAAAAAAAATTACTTGACAAACTTCAACATCCGTCTTCCTTGAAAGCTAAAGTTACCTTCAGAGATGCTATATTTTATTGGATTAATCACCGGGTCCCTTAATATATTCAAGCCTTATCAAATCTGGAAGAACTGTCCTTAGTTCAATGTAATTCAAAAAATATTGGCAAGAAAAATGGCCGCAATATGTCATCACATATCTTGGCAGGATGTTCCTACTGTAAGGCCTACTCTCCCTTAGGTCTTTATAACCATTGGTTCAAAGACTTATAGGTTAAACGGGTTATTAAATACCTGCTGAGGTACAAAAAACAGAATAAGTATCATGTTTCTCCAATTGCAGAATGAATCAAATACATTTAATTTGAATGAATGGCATCTATTGTTTTTGTCAGTGCAATGCTTCTCGGGATTACCTGTTAAGCAACAAGATGCAGCACCATGGGATTCAGTTTGACCACTAACATGACAGCACCACATTTACGTTCGTTCACACGGTTAAAACCGCAAGGAAATAGTTAATTATCTTGTTTGTTAGTGCAGCAGATTTTATTAATCACGCCTGTCTCAGTGTTCGTCGGTTAAATTGTCAGAGTTTAGAAAAATGTCAGGAGTCAAGCTTATTTATTCCTCTGAACATTTTAAGACTTCAATCAAGTGTCCCTCAGCTGCTCCCCACAGAGAGAGAGAGAGAGAGAGAGAGAGAGAGAGAGAGAGAGAGAGAGAGAGAGAGAGCGCGAGAGAGAGAGATATGGTGAGAGAGAGAGAGAAGAGCGAGAGAGACAGAGAGAGAGAGAGAGACACACAGAGAGAGAGGAGAGAAGATTTAGTCCTCTCAGTCTTCATAAATCATGTTCTGACGCCAACTAACAGCTTTGCTTGCCCTTTTCTGAACCACAGACGCTCTCACCCTGCCTGTCGCAATATTACCACACAGTCATTAACAAACAGAACGTTTCTGAGGAGGAAAATAATGATTGAGTCCCAAATGACACCCTATTCCCTATATAGTGCACTACTTTTGACCAGAGCCTTACTTTGCTGCAACATTGGCATGGTGATGATGTCATGACAGTCAGAGAAATGAGGCAACAGAGGTTGCGCATTGTTAAAAAACGTTGTGGTTTCCCAGTTCCCTAAGCCAAATGTGTATACAGAGCTGTACGCATGGTTGGTTTAATTTGACAGGTAAACTGAAGTAAAAAAAAAATGTTTTCCCATGGATTTGCATTCTGAGTCTCTTAATGTGTGTTTTTGCCCTTGACATCTTCCACACTAAAGGTGTCAGCATGCTAGCCGAACTCGAACGAGTGTGCTCTCATACTACATTAAAAGTACTCCCTGGGCTTGAAAAACAAGACAAAAGAGACTCCATAGCCAGTACACACCTCCTCAAAATAGTCAGAATTAATTGAAGATAACTCAAGAAATCTGTCATTCCTTTTGACGTTTTTGCCGAGGAGATCTTAGTCGCACAATTTTACATCTAACAGATGTTTGGTGCAGTATTTCTGAAGTGAAACGTTTTGCATGAAAACGAGTCATCTCTTGTTGAATGATATAAAACACTTAATTGAAGAATCCCTACTGTTGACCAATCACCGACGAAGGGGAGTAAACTTACTTCGACTTGCCTCTGACGAAGTCCAAAACAAACAAAAACATTGCAAAATGTCATCATAATTTATGCACAAACTGTTCCGAACTGTTTCGGCTGGGAAACATGCGTACTCCTTAAGTCCACACTACGGTCAAGTTTCAGTTTTAGTCAGAATTCCCTACTTTCTACACAAAAGCTGACAAAAACAGAGAACATTTTGACATCTTAGCAAACACAAAGTCAATTGATGGGACAAGAACTCATTCCGGAGGGAGGAGATCTTTCGTGCCTAAATCCTTTGAGGATGAGGAAGGATTACTCAGTGTGCTTCCTGTAACGTTAATTAAAGTATTAAAGTGTTGACTACTGTTATTACAACTCTTTACTCGTTATCAAGTAGCTTTGGAAGATCTGAACTTGAAGTTGAGGTTAGCTAGCCTGTACGTCAAATCAAATCAAATCAAATGGCATTGGTCACATACACGTGTTTCGCAGATGTTATTGAGGGTGTAGCGAAATGCTTGTGCTTCTATCTCCGACGGTGCAGTAATATCTAACAGTTTCACAACATATACCCAATAAACACAAATCTAGTAAGGAATTAATTAGGACTATATACATATATGGACGAGCGGTATGGACTAAGATACAGAAGAATAGTATAGAATACAGTATATACATACAGTGGGGAGAACAAGTATTTGATACACTGCCGATTTTGCAGGTTTTCCCACTTACAAAGCATGTAGAAGTCTGTCATTTTTATCATAGGTACTCTTCAAATGTGAGAGACGGAATCTAAAACAAAAATCCAGAAAATCACATTGTATGATTTTTAAGTAATTAATTTGCATTTTATTGCATGACAGAAGTATTTGATACATCAGAAAAGCAGAACTTAATATTTGGTACAGAAACCTTTGTTTGCAATTACAGAGAGCAATTACAGTTTCCTGTAGTTCTTGACCAGGTTTGCACACACTGCAGCAGGGATTTTGGCCCACTCCTCCATACAGACCTTCTCCAGATCCTTCAGGTTTCGGGGCTGTCGATGGGCAATACAGACTTTCAGCTCCCTCCAAAGATTTTCTATTGGGTTCAGGTCTGGAGACTGGCTAGGCCACTCCAGGACCTTGAGATGCTTCTTACGGAGCCACTCCTTAGTTGCCCTGGCTGTGTGTTTCGGGTCGTTGTCATGCTGGAAGACCCAGCCACGACCCATCTTCAATGCTCTTACTGAGGGAAGGAGGTTGTTGGCCAAGATCTCTCGATACATGGCCCCATCCATCCTCCCCTCAATACGGTGCAGTCGTCCTGTCCCCTTTGCAGAAAAGCATCCCCAAAGAATGATGTTTCCACCTCCATGCTTCACGGTTGGGATGGTGTTCTTGGGGTTGTACTCATCCTTCTTCTTCCTCCAAACACGGCGAGTGGAGTTTAGACCAAAAAGCTATATATTTGTCTCATCAGACCACATGACCTTCTCCCATTCCTCCTCTGGATCATCCAGATGGTCATTGGCAAACTTCAGACGGGCCTGGACATGCGCTGGCTTGAGCAGGGGGACCTTGCGTGCGTTGCAGGATTTTAATCCATGACGGCGTAGTGTGTTACTAATGGTTTTCTTTGACACTGTGGTCCCAGCTCTCTTCAGGTCATTGACCAGGTCCTGCCATGTAGTTCTGGGCTGATCCCTCACCTTCCTCATGATCATTGATGCCCCACGAGGTGAGATCTTGCATGGTGCCCCAGACCGAGGGAGATTGACCGTCATCTTGAACTTATAATAATTGCACCAACAGTTGTTGCATTCTCACCAAGCTGCTTGCCTATTGTCCTGTAGCCCATCCCAGCCTTGTACAGGTCTACAATTTTATCCCTGATGTCCTTACACAGCTCTCTGGTCTTGGCCATTGTGGAGAGGTTGGAGTCTGTTTGATTGAGTGTGTGGACAGGTGTCTTTTATACAGGTAACGAGTTCAAACAGGTGCAGTTAATACAGGTAATGAGTGGAGAACAGGAGGGCTTCTTTATTCTTCTTTATTAACCCATTTTAGATCATAATAATACTGTACCAACATGTTGATGACTCCTATGCACTATGAACCATACCTCTTCTTTTTCTCTCACTGTTGACAATTAAACGAGCCAATAACAGAAAACATAAGGATTTTCTGTGCCTTCCTAAACAAATGACAGTTCACTGCATCTCATGTCACAGTACCGTAAAAAAATACTTGTCTCGTCAGCTGCCACGCATGAAAGTATTAGATTACCTTTTTCTACATGAAAGTATTAGATGTGGAGTGCTGTGTTCTCGATGCGGCCCTGTTACCCCTGAGCGGTGTGTGTCCTCCATGCTCCGTGCCACCCTTCTACACTACGGCCTATTAAAATACATGCCCTCTGCCTCAGATCATTAGACAAGTCTTAATCCTTCCACTCCTGTGTTGTTCTGTAGAGTTTACACAGCCGGTGAAACTCCTCTCTGTACACAAGGTAAAGGGAAGGAAGCTTCTGTTATTTTACAGTATTCTTCTGCTCAGGTAAACTGCTGAGGGATGGGTGTCTATCAGGGTAAATTAATAGGGATTATATTATTACATCCCATATTATTTTGTTTCCATACCCAAGTAAACCAGTTCACATAGCCAAGTGTACACATACCTCTCAACTCTGAGTGAAGTTGCTCTAACGCAGTGGGTAGTGTTGGACCTCCTCCCAGACCGGACTAGACAGTAGCACCTCATTAGGCGTGTAAACCAGAGAAGAGGTGTCAGTGTTGTAGCTAGGAGATAAGGCCTTCCTCTTCAAAGGGTCTCCTGGGTATTACAGGGCCATGGGTTGATCAGGCCCCATTGACCAAACAGGAAACAAGGGATGAGGGATCACTGATAATGAGTCTTACCGCCATGTTCCTTCCTCTAACCAGCCTAGCAGGTGAGACTTGAGTGACCTGTCTGTCCTCCTAGGGAGGATGTTTCTACACCCTCAATGCGGTGAGAGGAAAGTAACAGCTGAAGTGAAATAGTACAACCGGTTAGTTCACTTGCTGGTTGAGAACAATGTCATCCTACATTGTTCTACACTGACTGATTTATCTTGACATTATTTATACACATGCTTTCTCACTGTTTCTCTAAATTACGTCTCTGTTATTTGAAAAAGCATTTATTTATGTCACTATACAGACACTAATCATCAAATGTGCATATGTTTTCCATTTGTCATTGGAAGCCTTACTCTTCTAAGCAGAGACAGACTCCCCTGCGGACTGTAACGTTATGGTCAACCACATCTCTCCTCGTCAGTACTACAGTAAGAACCTTAAGGACAGAATGTATAGTGTCAGCATGCTCCAAATCTCTCAGCCTCTTAGCTACTCCTTTCGTCCTTAGTGCTTACACAGGGAAATCGCCTGCCTGAGTGGCCTCCGTGCCACCTTGAAAATATATTTCACTTTGAAGAAAGAAATTACATTTTTTAAGAGTTAAACGTCAGTGACCCTTCAAAAGCAATGCTTTTTCATCTTTCCCTCATAGATGTTAGAGAGTATGGGATTTCTTCGTATAGATTTATTTTTTGTCAGCGACATCAATCCTTTGCTGTGTCTACCAGGCAGAGGTAATGGAAAATGTTACTGAGTGTTATCTACTATCCTCAGTTTAAACAAAGGCTGACATGCCAGGTTGGACTCCAAGGCTACTGAGCATCCATCTTGTGTCCTCCTCTTTCAGCTTGACCCATGCTCCTTCTATTTTCTGATGTAAACGGGATAGAAGGGTTGTTGTGTGGCTATAGGAAAACTATATATATATATATATATATATATATATATATATATATATACAGTGGGGAGAACAAGTATTTGATACACTGCCGATTTTGCAGGTTTTCCCACTTACAAAGCATGTAGAATTCTGTAATTTTTATCATAGGTACTCTTCAACTGTGAGTGACGAAATCTAAAACAAAAATCCAGAAAATCACATTGTATGATTTTTAAGTAATTAATTTGCATTTTATTGCATGACATAAGTATTTGATACATCAGAAAAGCAGAACTTAATATTTAGTACAGAAACCTTTGTTTGCAATTACAGAGATCATACATTTCCTGTAGTTCTTGAGCAGGTTTGCAAACACTGCAGCAGGGATTTTGACCCACTCCTCCATACAGACCTTCTCCAGATCCTTCAGGTTTCGGGGCTGTCGCTGGGCAATATGGACTTTCAGCTCCCTCCAAAGATTTTCTATTGGGTTCAGGTCTGGAGACTGGCTAGGCCACTCCAGGACCTTGAGATGCTTCTTACGGAGCCATTCCTTAGTTGCCTTGGCTGTGTGTTTCGGGTCGTTGTCATGCTGGAAGACCCAGCCACGACCCATCTTCAATGCTTTTACTGAGGGAAGGAGGTTGTTGGCCAAGATCTCGCGATACATGGCCCCATCCATCCTCCCCTCAATACGGTGCAGTCGTCCTGTCCCCTTTGCAGAAAAGCATTCCCAAAGAATGATGTTTCCACCTCCATGCTTCATGGTTGGGATGGTGTTCTTGGGGTTGTACTCATCCTTCTTCGTCCTCCAAACACGGTGAGTGGAGTTTAGACCAAAAAGCTCTATTTTTGTCTCATCAGACCACATGACCTTCTCCCATTCCTCCTCTGGATCATCCAGATGGTCATTGGCAAACTTCAGACGGGCCTGGACATGCGCTGGCTTGAGCAGGGGGACCTTGCGTGCGCTGCAGGATTTTAATCCATGACGGCGTAGTGTGTTACTAATGGTTTTCTTTGAGACGGTGGTCCCAGCTCTCTTCAGGTCATTGACCAGGTCCTGCCGTGTAGTTCTGGGCTGATCCCTCACCTTCCTCATGATCATTGATGCCCCACGAGGTGAGATCTTGCATGGTGCCCCAGACCGAGGGAGATTGACCGTCATCTTGAACTTCTTCCATTTTCTAATAATTGAGACAACAGTTGTTGCCTTCTCACCAAGCTGCTTGCCTATTGTCCTGTAGCCCATCCCAGCCTTGTGCAGGTCTACAATTTTATCCCTGATGTCCTTACACAGCTCTCTGCTCTTGGCCATTGTGGAGAGGTTGGAGTCTGTTTGATTGAGTGTGTAGACAGGTGTCTTTTATACAGGCAACGAGTTCAAACAGGTGCAGTTAATACAGGTAATGAGTGGAGAACAGGAGGGCTTCTTGAAGAAAAACTAACAGGTCTATGAGAGACGGAATTCTTACTGGTTGGTAGGTGATCAAATACTTATGTCATGCAATAAATTGCAAATGAATTATTTAAAAATCATACGATGTGATTTTCTGGATTTTTGTTTTAGATTCCGTCTCTCACAGTTGAAGTGTACCTATGATAAAAATTACAGACCTCTACATGCTTTGTAAGTAGGAAAACCTGCAAAATCGGCAGTGTATCAAATACTTGTTCTCCCCACTGTATATATATATATATATATATATAGAGAGAGAGAGAGAGAGAGAGAGAGACCTTTTAAACATTTGCCAGTGTAATGTTAACTGTTCATTTCAGATTTTTTAATTTGGTCTTTGGCAATGTAAACATATACTACACTGCCAAAAGTATGTGGACACCCCTTCAAATTAGTGGATTTGGCTATTTCAACCACACCATTTTAATGGAGGAGGAATAATGGTCTGGGGCTGTTTTTCATGGTTAAGGCTTGGCCCCTCAGTTCCAGTGAAGAGAAATCTTAAGGCTACAGCATATAATGACATTCTAGACAATTCTGTGCTTCCAACTTTGTGGCAACAGTTTGGAGAAGGTCCTTTCCTGTTTCAGCATGACAATGCCCCTGTGCACAAAGCGAGGTCCATACAGAAAGTGTTTGTCTAGATCGGTGTGGAAGAACTTGACTGGCCTGCACAGATCCCTTACCTCAACCCCATCGAACACCTTTGGGATGAATTGGAACAACATCAGTGCCCGACCTCATTAATACTCCTGTGGCTGAATGGAAGCAAGTCCCCTCAGCAATGTTCCAACATCTAGTGGAAAGCCTTCCCAGAAGAGTGGCGGCTGTATTAGCAGCAAAGGGGAGACCAACTCCATATTAATGCCCATGATTTTCGAATGAGATGTTCTATGAGCAGGTGTCCACATACTTCTGGTCATGTAGTGTATGTTTCACATGCCAATAAAGCCCCTTTGAATTGTATTGAATTGACAGAGACCGACAGAGAACGAGAGAGAGAGCGAGCGAGACAGAGTGAGAGATGGAATATCCATTTAAAAAAAACACCATCACATTGAAAGACATCTCATGAATGTATGTATTTTGTGAAGATCTGCAAAGATGAATAGCTACACCCAACCAGACACAGAGAAATGCAAAGGAACAAATGGCTGTGAACCACTGAGACATTCCGAAGAGATATCACATCAAAGTTTTTGAAGACAGTTATCCAAGGGTATGTTTTAAGTTTGGTATGACTTTCTAACAAGCTGTGAGGGACTACAAAAACAGAGTTTTATGATCCACATAATATCATCATTACCCAGTTTACGGCCACCAGTCCTCTTGGGCTGGAGCTCTCAGAGCCGGATCTGACCCTTCTTTCATGTCGGCTGATAGCGATCAATTTGCCACCTCTCTCACTCTCCTCTCTCTACTTCTCTCTCTCACACACACACATATCTCTCTCTCTCTCTCCTTCTCTATAAGCAGTCTTTGATGCAATGTTTTTTGTCTTCAAAGATGCTGGGAAAATGGATTGGGAGAGCCAAATTGGTTTGTCCATATACTGTGTCTGTGTTGTTACACCACTAGAGGATCTAGGAGATGAGAGGGAAGAGTATATCAGTGTGTTGCAGAGAAAGAGAATCTCAAAATCAATGTTTCAGTGGCAGAATTCAATCTCACTAACTCCCTGGCGTACAGACAAAAAAATATATGATTTCGATGTCTACTTTATATAACTAACTTTTATGAATCGACACAGAAAATAGGTTACTAATGCTAACTACGTTATTTAAAAATGTTTTCTACAGTTTGTTCCTTGGAAACCACTATTGCCTCCACACCACACTGAGCCTGTCAGTCATTAGCTGTAGATAGTGATCTGAGTTAGTGTAATCAGCAGCATCATTCAGCATGCCTGTCATTATTAGCTCTCACCATTACATTGCTGTGCTGGCACCAGGAAATTATGGTCTCTTCATCCTGCCACTCAGAGAACAGACAACTTGTTTGTTTCTGTCAAGAAAAAACAAAGAAGCTAAAATCCTTCAGACAGACAGACAGCTGTAAATCAATGTCCTGTTTGTGATGAGTTAGAGATGTGTAATGCTTTGTTTGGTTTATTTCAAGGTATGGTTGCAAACTTCAGGTATCTCCTACTGAGATCTGGTTAGAAAGGAGCAAGCAAGGGTTTTCGTGGAACTGAGTGGGTGGTAAACTACTGATAGTAATGAAAACTCTGGGAATAAATACAGTGATTGACAGGCATTATGTATGTGTTTTTTAGATAGGAAATACATTGCCACCATGTAGTAACTACAATAATCACTGAATGACAGACTAAAATGGCGATCTGTGCCAGAAACACTTTCGGTGGGCAAATGAAAAATGTTCTCCCCCAGAAGATAGAACCGCAAATTCATGCCTTCGCCTATCAGTAATAACTATTTCATCCACGTCACCCTTTGGTATGCATTATTTCTGTGGCTATTACTAAGAATTAATTATTTATGTGAGAAGCTATCAGCAAAAAGGCAAGCAATTTACTTGTCAAAATACATTAATGTGTGTCTTGAAATATGACTGGGGAGCTGTAGGCTAGCTCATAAGTTGGAGTGCGGTAGCGGTAGCCAGTCAGCTACATTATGGATGGGGAGACATAGAATTTTAAATAGGGGGACTTTAGTAGTGAAACACTGCATCTCTACATTTTCTTTTTAAGGTTAATATGAACCTTTTCAACTAGGTCTCTCCGTCACCCACTACCTTTTACATTTTTACTGAAATTAGACTTCTTCCTCTTTGATGCATACTAAAGCCAGGTAGGCTGTCATTAACCGCTAACCCAGAAATAAGTGTGATGATGATTCACTGAAGATGAAGATTAACGAACTCAAGACAACTTTTTAGCATCTGTCAAGTCTAATACTAATCTCTCCCTTCTTGTTACATCAGCTTTTCCCTCCAAAGACTTCTCTTATTTTTTGTCTGGAAACGCTTTGATCCCCAACAGACCCAGGTGATCTCCACCACACCTCCTCGGATAAGTGCTTAGGCTGGATTAGTGCGGATGGATGAGCAGGAGGAAGGAGAAGGAAGGAGGCCTATCCTATCTCTAGCTTCCCCTCTGTAACCCCCCCTGGGAGCACACGGAGGCTCCAGCTGTGTCGATTGACAACCAGAGAACTGTCTCCACCTAAATCAAGAACATTTCCCAGCACTTAATACTTAATGTGTCTACCTGCTACACTCTGTTCCTCCCTCTGTTCCGTCTCTGTTCTTCTTTCATCTCCTCTTTATTCTCTCTCTTCTTTTCTCCTTCTCCTTCTTCTCCTTCTTTCCCTCCCTCGCGACTCGAGAGACACTCACTTTCAGTGAATTAAACATGATGTAATATGATTCATGTGATTCATTCAGTTCATATTGAGCTGGTTAAAACAAAACAAAATGGTTCCTCAGAGAGTAGGCTAGGGGGAGTCGGGGAGAAATGAAATTATATAATGTGGTGGAGTTTGTTCCATTTGTTTTGGAAGCGCCATGTGTCCAATGAAATGAGTGCTGTTGTCTGCTCCCTGGTGGCGGTATCACTTCCTATACCCACTCGTATTGCCTAGCCTGCCCTTGCTTAGGCAGTGCTGGCTGCTGGTATCACTTGGGAAACAGCTATATGATCTGATACTGTGTATATACATAGCTCCCAGCGAATCTAGCACAAACGAAAGAACCTTTCAAAGTTAAACAAAATCAGCCTTGGGCAGCATGTCTCCCCTCATACAACTCCTGTTCTCAGTACACAGTAACATTTAGTGACTGCCTAAGCAGGGAAAGAGTGAGAGAGTATCTCTTTGGTAATAACTATGCCATTTTCATATGACATCAAGCTACACAACTAAGAAACAGTGAGCGAGAAAAGAGAGAGAGAATCAGAGATAGAGCTTGTAAATCACATGCAGTGCCAAAGTTAATTGAAATGCATAGTTTCATATCCATTGACAATCACATGGACGATGCCACATCAAATTGACATTAACACATCCAAGTATCAAATTATAAAAATGTGACATGAAAACAAGACTAAAATGTCACCATGCGTGTTTTCTGATGATACCTGCCAAGAAAATTATTGTTGACAGCTAGGCTAATAATCTTGGAAGGTCTTCCTCGCATTAATATAATTAGTCTGTGAGAAGGACAGCAGATGAGACATCATTCAAAGATGATGCTCATCCACAGAACCCATCTGTTTCATCATTATCTCCTGTCAACAAGACACCAGAGGGGTTTCCAACATGGTTAGCTAGCCTTCCCAAGGTATAGCACTGGTTTCACAGTTAGCTAGCCTTCCCAAGGTATAGCACTGGTTTCACAGTTAGCTAGCCTTCCCAAGGTATAGCACTGGTTTCACAGTTAGCTAGCCTTCCAAGGTATAGCACTGGTTTCACAGTTAGCTAGCCTTCCAAGGTAGCACTGTTTTAAAGGTCCCGAACAGTCATGCTGATTTCTATGTAAAATAGCCTTTTGAGTGACCAAACTTTACCAAATGTAATACTTTTCTTTTTCTCATGTAAAACTACCAGGAAGTCTAAAACTACCAGGAAGTCAGGCAGGAAGCTCACTTTGACTGAGCTTCATTGAAAACGCCTATGCCAAGCAACATGGACCCAGTGAGCTGTGTTGCAGTGAGATTATCTCAAGCAAATGTGTTGATACACAAAGCAACTACAATTGCATGCAACATCCAATCCTGTCATGCATTGCACCATGGTTTCACAAATTATTTATTTATCCAACAGTGTTTTAGTTATTGTAACAGCATCAAAATAGACAAAATGTTGGCTGGATAATTTAGCTAGCTAGTCCAAATGGAATTATCAACACTGTTTATCAAGCTAGCAAGCTAATTAATGTTGGACAATTTCAGTTGAAACTTTACAGGGTGTGATCTGGGAACTTTTCATTAAATAACAAAATTATAATAATGTACAGTACAAGTCAAAAGTTGGGACAAACCTACTCATTCCAGGCCTTTTCTTTATTTTTACTATTTTCTACATTGTAGAATAATAGTGAAGACATCAAAACTATGAAAAAACTACTATAACACATATGGAATCATGTAGTAACCCCCCAAAAATATGTTATATTTGAGATTCTTCAAAGTAGCCACACTTTGCCTTGATAACAGCTTTGTAAGGATGTCTAGAAGCTTGTATGAGTACTCTGTTTGGCATGTCTCTTGATGTTATGACATGAGAACTGTGTCAGAGTTTTGAACTTAGTGGATTGGGCAATTTCCGCTGCACCCGTTGCTGACAGGTGTATACAATCGAGCACACCGCCAATGTTTGTCTATCTCCATAGACAAACATTGGCAATAGAATGGCCTTACCGAGGAGCTCAGTGACTTTCAATGTGGCACCGTAATAGGATGCCACCTTTCCAACAAGTCAGTTCGTCAAATTTATGCCCTGCTAGAGCTGTCCCGGTCAACAAGTGCTGTTATTGTGAAATAGAAATGTCTAGGAGCAACAACGGCTCAGACGAGAAGTGGTAAGCCATACAAGCTCATAGAACGGGGACTGCCGAGTGCTGAAGCATATAAATCGCGTAAAAATCGTCTGTCCTCGGTTGCAACACTCACTACCGAGTTCCAAATTGCCACTGGAAGCAACGTCAGCACAAGAACTGGTCCCCGGGAGCTTCATTAAAACGGGTTTCCATGGCCGAGCAGCCGCACACAAGCCTAAGATCACCATGCACAATGCCACGCGTCGGCCGGAGTGGTGTAAAGCTCGCCGCAATGGGACTCTGGAGCAGTGGAAACACATTCTCTGGAGTGATGAATCATTCTTCACCATCTGGCAGTCATACGGATTCATCTGGGTTTGGCGGATGCCAGGAGAACGCTACCTGCCTGAATGCATAGTGCCAAGTTTTTTGGAGGAGGAATAATGGTCTGGGGCTGTTTTTCATGGTTCGGGCTAGGCCCCTTAGTTCCAGTGAAGGGAAATCTTAATGCAACAATATACAATGACGTTCTAGACAATTCTGTGCTTACAACTTTGTGGCAACAGTTTGGGGAAGGCCCTTTCCTGTTTCATCATTATAATGCCACTGTGCACAAAGCAAGGTTATTTCTCTCAAATGTTGTGGACAAATTTGTCAATATAATCCATCCACCTGACAGGTGTGGCATATCAAGAAGCTGAATAAACAGCATGAACATTACACAGGTGCACTTTGTGCTGGGGACAATAAAAGACCACTTTGTGCTGGAGACAACACAATGCCACAGATGTCTGTGCAATTGGCATGCTGACTGCAGAAATGTCCCCCAGAGCTGTTGCCAGAGAATGTAATGTTCATTTCTCTACCATAAGCCACCTCCAGCTTCATTTCAGAATATTTGGCAGTATGTCCAACCGGCCTCACAAGCGGCAACCATGTGTAACCTCGCCAGCCCAGGACCTCCACATCCAGGTTCTTCACCAGTGTCACAATGTGGGTGTGGGAATGACCAAGGCGCAGCGCAGGGATAGTAGTTCGACATTTTATTTTCTCTACTATGTATAACAAAACTCAAATGACGAACTACAGAACAAAAACAAACACGAATAGACTAACGTCACGTTCGCCTAAACACAACACGAACGAACAGACGTAAAAATCAACAACACTTACTTTCCACCGTGACATGAAATATACGACATATACCGATAACGACCCACACCCGCGTGAGGGACAGACTCAACATGTATTGGATCCCTAATTAGAGACAACGGGTAGCAGCTGCCTCTAATTAGAGATCCACCCAAAACCCACAAAGAAACAGAAAAGAACGACACCGTCAGACTCTGACCATAGCTACATAGAGAAGCCTATTGCTTCTCTATGGCCAGAGCCTGACAACCAGCGGGATCTGCGGGATGGCCTGGGGGGTGCTGAGGAGAATTTCTGTCTGTAATAAAGCCCTTTTGTGGTGAAAAACTAATTTGGATTGGCTGGGCCAGGCCCACCCGTGGCTGCACCCCTGCCCAGTCCTGTGAAATCCATAGATTAGTGACTAATTTATTTATTTCTATTGACTGATTTACTTATATGAACTGTAAATCTTTAAATTGTTGCATGTTTATATTTTTGTTCAGTATACTGTATATCTGATGAAACGCTGCAGTCCAATTTTGGCTCCAGTAGACTGTTTAAATTAGCTAAGAGAATGTTACCAAATTATTAATAATCCCACCTCCTAAATCCAAGTGTTTGACATGAGAGAGGGGACCAGTAACTGTATGATCAAACTTGATCAATTTAGAAACAGTCATTTGTCATACTTTGGTAGTTCTACTTTGATCTGGATTCATGGAAATATCATCACGTCATGAAAAACATGATTTTGAAAAGTTCAAAAGTTCCCTCGGAATGATACTGTAGGCTATAATAAAAGCGTGTAAAAAAAGTTTCAAAATATGATGCTGAGCTTATCTCGAACTATCCTCAATGCACAAGAAAAAACACAATAAAAAAGGAGGAGGGAAAAAATCATTATGCCCAAGAAAATGACCAAAATATGTAATTTCACCTCATTACCAAATCAATAACACTTACACTAGAGTTATTTTGATAATTACAATAATACTTATAGCCTTCTACATTGATCTGACCTGGATTGTATTGTATTCTGTGTGACATCGATGCAGATAGCGTCATCCTATGCTCTATTACAGTGAAACGACCATAATGGCTGAATGAGGATACCAGAATAACACACACAGCAGAATCAATGGTGTAAATTTAACTCTGAAAGTGTACACTATTTTCAGTGAACATATGATCCCCACTGTACTGGGGTTAAAATAACAGTTTTGAAAGTGTTGCAGTGTTCCCCATTTAAATGGAAATTGTAAAATGTACTCTTTTTTCAGTGTACTGGTGCATTGGTGTTCAGTGTCCCACCGTACTGGTGTTAAAATGATTAATCAAATAATTAAAAGTAATTAGGTCATTTTAAAATCATCTGAAGACTAAGCATCTCAATGAATAACACAAAGATGTCAAATCAGGTAGAGCCAAATTCCAGTCTGAAGGAAGTATGCTTTGAATTAATTTCAATTTTTATGTCACACTCTCTTCTAACAAGTTCTTGTGAGCATCAGATAGGAAAACAGAAGACATATATATTCCTTAGATGTCGTAGCTTTCATGAATGGGGTCATAATATTCTGTACCTTAAACCGTTCAAACGCTAGCGCCAAATTCATAAGTTCATAATTTTTCTTTTTATCAACATGCCACATAGGCATTAGAAACCGTTTAAAACGGATAGAAACCACACTATAGTCAACCACAATAGGGCTTGTGACTTTCATTATTTGTCACACGTTGTCAGGCTCTGGCCATAGAGAAGCCTATTTGCTTCTCTATGTAGCTATGGTCAGAGTCTGACAGTGTCTTTCTTTTCTGTTTCTTTGTGGGTTTTGGGTGGATCTCTAATTAGAGGCAGCTGCTACCCGTTGTCTCTAATTAGGGATCCAATATATGTTGAGTCTGTCCTTCACTTGGGATGGGTTGTTATAAATATATGTATCGCAGGTCACAAGTAGGTGTGTTTCGTTGTTTTGTGTACCCGTGATTTTGTTTGTATAGTTCGTCTTGGAGTGTATAAATAAATGTCGAACTATGAATGCGCTGCGCCTTGGTCTCGCTCACTCCCGACTCGTGACAGTATGACCCACCACTTCGAGACCAAGCGGCACAATGCGGAGGTGAGAGAAGCCCGAAGGCAACCCCAAGAACATTTTGGGGGGGGGCTATGGGGGTGGTCTGGTGGCGAGGTCGAAGCTCCAGTACCACTCTCCATGAGCGAGGCGCCGAGGCTGGAGGATAAGGAAAGAGCGAAGTGCCGTGAGGAGGAGAGCGTGGGGGAATGCAACGGCGGAGAATGGAGGGAATTAAGGGAGCAACTGAGGCGTAGTTGGGAGGTGTGTAGGAGTCAGAGGAGAGAGCTGGAGTTAGGGGGGCCCAAAGGGAGCATCCCCAATCCCAATCCGGGTCCGGTTGTCGGCTCTACTCCCATGCCAGAGCAGTCCGCTCCACCGGTGCCCAGTGTGGGTCCGGTCGTAAGCTCCACCCCTATGTCAGAGCATTCCGCTCCACCGGTGCCCAGTGTGGGTCCGGTCGTAAGCTCCACTCCTATGTCAGAGCATTCCGCTCCACCGGTACCCAATCCGGGTCCAGCCGCCTGCTCCGCCTCAGTGCCAGAGCAGTCCGCTCCGCCGATACCCAGTCCGGGTCCAGCCGCCTGCTCCGCCTCAGTGCCAGAGCAGTCCGCTCCGCCGGTACCCAGTCCGGGTCCAGTCGCCTGCTCCGCCTCAGTGCCAGAGCAGTCCGCTCCGCCGGTACCCAATCCGGGTCCAGCCGTCTGCTCCGCTTCAGAGCCTGAGCAGTCCGCCCCACCGGTGCCCAGTCCGGGCCCGGCTGTTTTTCCAGCTCCATGGCCGGAGCAGTTTACCCCACCGATGCCCAGTCCGGGCCCGGTTTATTGCCCAGCTCCATGGCCGGAGCCGTTTGTCCCACCGGTGCCCAGTCCGGGCCCGGTTGTTTTCCCCGCTCCATGGCCGGAGCCGTTTGTCCCACCGGTGCCCAGTCCGGGCCCGGTTGTTTTTCCCCGCTCCATGGCCGGAGCCGTTTGTCCCACCGGTGCCCAGTCCGGGCCCGGTTGTTTTCCCCGCTCCATGGCCGGAGCCGTTTTCCCCACCGGTGCCCAGTCCGGGCCCGGTTGTTTTCCCCGCTCCATGGCCGGAGCCGTTTGCCCCACCGGTGCCCAGTCCGGGCCCGGTTGTTTTCCCCGCTCCATGGCCGGAGCCGTTTGCCCCACCGGTGCCCAGTCCGGGCCCGGTTATTTACCCCGCTCCATGGCCGGAGCCGTTTGCCCCACCGGTGCCCAGTCCGGGTCCGGTCAAATTTCCCGCTCCTTGGCCGGAGCCGTTTGCCCCACCGGTACCCGGACCGGTGATAAGAAAAGGGCATGGGACAAAACTGTCCAACTCACCGGAGCCAGAGCCGCCCCCGAGGGACTAGTCTTCCCTCCCATTAACCCCCCCTGTTTTGTGTGTTTGTTTTTGGGGTTTTTTGGCGTCCGGGAGTCCGCGCCTTGGGGGGGGGGTACTGTCAGGCTCTGGCCATAGAGAAGCCTATTTGCTTCTCTATGTAGCTATGGTCAGAGTCTGACAGTGTCTTTCTTTTCTGTTTCTTTGTGGGTTTTGGGTGGATCTCTAATTAGAGGCAGCTGCTACCCGTTGTCTCTAATTAGGGATCCAATATATGTTGAGTCTGTCCTTCACTTGGGGTGGATTGTTATAAATATATGTATCGCAGGTCACAAGTAGGTGTGTTTCGTTGTTTTGTGTACCCGTGATTTTGTTTGTATAGTTCGTCTTGGAGTGTATAAATAAATGTCGAACTATGAATGCGCTGCGCCTTGGTCTCGCTCACTCCCGACTCGTGACACACGTGCCAAATACCTTACTGTGAAGTGCTTACGAGCCCTTAACCAACAATGCAGAGTTTTTAAAAAGTAAGTCAAAGTGTTTGAATTTTTTTTGGCACTGAACATTGAATATTGGCTGGGATTTTTTTTTGCAGATCTTTTATTAATGTTCAGAATTTATCAAAGGGCCAGTCAATTTTATAAAGGCGCTCGATCTGACCCGCGAGCCTCCAGTTGAGTAGCCCTGACCTACAGTGTAAAACAGAAGACTTGGTATAGAGTAAACTGGACTTACTTCACTTAGTGCTGGCGCTGTTACAATTTCTCAGTGTAAGAAATGAACACGTAGCGTTACAGTAAATACCTTTTGGGGTGTTGTTTTAACACTGTACGGTGTAAATCCTAATTTGCATATTTCCAATGGTGCCTTTTCTTTTCGAGTGAATTGCAGAGTAACCAACCATTCATGTACTTGTTAGTGACAGAGACATGGTTATTGAATTATTTCCTTTTAAAGACCTGTGGCTTTCACCAAGTGACTACCTAGGCGAATGCTATCATTAAAATAAAACTCTTAAAAAACTCTATGACAATACAATACATGCAATGCCTTCAGAAAGTATTCACACCCTTTTACTTTTGTGTTAGCTTGAATTTAAAATGGATTAAATTGAGATTTTGTTTCACTGATCTACACACAATACCCCATCATGTCAAAGTGACATTTTGTTTCTAGAACATAAAAAATGTCATGTCATGAAATGTTTTGAGTCAAAAAGTATTCAACCCCTTTGTTATGGCGAGCCTAAATAAGTTCAGGAATAAAAAGGTGCTCACGAAATCGCGTAATAACTTGCATGGACTCATTTAATGTTCAATAATAGTGGTTAATATGATTGTTTTATGCAGGTGCGCAACTTTGGTTTAAGGAGTGGGGGGGACATAACCTGGCGGTGGGTCTGTTGGCCATCTAAAGCTAATTTCTTGCATCTCTAAACAATCCAATATGCCATCTCTATTTAGAACAACAAAAAGTATATGTTTAAGTGATTGCTAAGACTGAACTAGATCAAAGGTAATTCAACCATCAATATTTAACCAATAACCTAACAAAACTCTCTAAAAGATACAAAGACTTTTGATTGTCTTTACATAACTCACTCTCCCAACGCAACTTTCTTCCTTTTTTTTCAAGGGAAAGGTTTGAAAACAAAAGTAAAATAAAAATAAAAACACACACACCTCAAACATACTGTACATTAACACACAGAAACAGCAAATCCTCCATATAATTAATCCCAGAGGCCTAATAGTACTGTAGAGCTCTTTTTACTTGTACACAATATAGCTGGGTCGTCCCATCCCGTCCCTAGGGGTCCACCATCCTGCAGCTCCCCGACCCAACACAGCATGTCTCAGCTTTAGGATCTTAGTGAAACATTAATTATTGGTTTCGGGTGTGTTAGGCCAAGGCCAGAGTGACAACCCACAAGATGGCAGATCCCCAGGACCAGGACTGAGTAGCCCAGCAGCTAGGGATAGCCTAAATAGGTATCTCCCCTGACGTGGGCATGTTTTCAATACAATACTCCTTTTGTCATGATGTATTCCGGACCTCATGAAAGTTGCCCAGTATACCCTTAATCTTGTAATAAATCAAATCATTTTCTGCCATCTATTGTGAATTTGTGGGAGGATCACCAACCTTCCAATTAATGGCAATGCATTTCTTAGCCACTATAAATGCAAGTTTCTTCTGATAACAGTCACCAGTATAAACATCTCCAAGCAAACAAAAACAGGGAGAAGGGAGAATCTGTAGACATGCTGGGATGAAATAACATGCATACTCTTCGTCAGAATTCAGCCAGTCTTCACAAAACCATAACATACTGTATACAAATATGTCCCCTTTTGTGTTTTACACCTCCAGCAGAAGAACTACATTTCTGAGTGCATGCAATTCAGTTTCAATGGCATATAGTATGTTCTATGGATTGTCTTAAACTGCAGTAATTTATGTCTGGGATGATATGAACATGACTGGGCATTCACACATATCTGTATGCATTCATCATCATAAATAGCTTCTACCAGGTCTTCCTCACATTTTTGTTTTACATGTTTCGTGTCATCGGGAAAAGCCTCTATCAACCCTTGATAGAGTTTGGAAATCAACTTTGGAGGTTTGTCAGATTGCCTTAAAATAGTTTCAATCTATGAAGTATCTGGCTTGTCCAGTTTTGTTGCATCTGCACAAATTTACCTCAGCTCCGTCACAGACTGGTCTTCCCAGGCTGCCTGACTCTGTCACCATCTGATCCTCCTAAAATGAGACATGACAAATAATTACCTTGGTGTACATTTATGCAAGAATAGAATCGATGGTTCAGTCATTGAAATAAAAAAATGGTTCAGATCCCAGACGGTAGATTTAAGCTTAAGCTGCTGTCCTGTAGCTACTATAGATCTACCCGTCAACTCAAGATGGAACATTGTATCATTCACTGATATTGTTAATATACTGCAAAATTTACCTGAGCTCCGTAGCCTGGTCTTCCCTGGCTGTCTGACCTTGCTGGGACACCTGACACCATATGATCCTGCTAAGACATGATGAACATAGGGTTGTGTACTGACTGTACACCATGACAGTGGAGACTGTTGTCAGGCTCTGATCATAGGGTAGCCTTTGGCTCCCTATAGTTTTCTATGGTCAGAGCCTGACAGGTCTAGTATATATGCTTCTATGTTGGTTTTGTGTTGGTTCCCAATTAGAGGCAGCTGCATCGCATAGTCTCTATTTGGGGGACATATTTAAGTGATGTGTTTTTCTGTCTTGGTGTGGATCATTGTTTGCAAGTAGGTTTGTTAACCCACTGTGTCACGTTTGTGTTCTCTTTGTTGTTTTCAGCGTGTTTTCAAGTTCAGTGTTAATAAATCATGTCGAACTAAATCAGCGCTGCGTGTTGGTCTGCCACTCCTTTCGTTTGTGACACCTGTAGAGCTGTTTATTACTACAAAACATGTCCATACAAACAACAGCTGTTAGATAGCGATATGAGGTGGCTATTATTACTATCTTACAGACACTGCAGCTAGAGACTATAGCTGTGGTAGCTAGCTACGAGCTAGCTAAATAATTCACCTCAGCCGAGAAATGAAACATTAGCTAACGTTACATGTCAGTTACACTAGCTACTAGCTCAGCTGGGAATGAACACTAGTTTAGTTACACAGCCGTTACCTTGCCAGCTACAGTACGTCAGCGTTTTGTTTGGATCAAATCCAACACAACACATCACTGAGAGTCTTCATATTTTCAAGCATGATGGTATGTATGCTTGTCATCTGCAAGGACTAGGGAGTTTTTTAGGATAAAAATAAATGGAATAGAGCTACAAGCACAGAAAAAATCCTAGAGGAAAACCTGGTTCAGTCTCCTTTCCAACAGACACTGAGAGATGGATTCACCTTTCAGCAGGACCTAAAACACAAGGCCAAATCTACACTGGAGTTGCTTACCAAGGCAACATTGAATGTTCCTGAGTGGCCTAGTTAAAATCTATGGCAAGACTTGAAAATGGTTGTCTAGCAATGATCAATAATCAATCAGCTTGAATTTTTTTATTAAGAATAATGTGCAAATATTGTACAATCTAGATGTGTAAACCTCTTATAGACTTACCCAAAAGAGTCACAACCGTAATCACCGTCAAAGGTGCATCTACAAAGTATTGACTCAGGGTTGTGAATACTTATGTAAATTAGTACTGTATTTAATTTGCAATCAATTTGCAAACATTTCTAAAATCTTCTTTTCACTTTGTCGTTATAGGGTATTGTGTGTAGATTGGTGAGACCAAAAATATATTTAATCAATTTAGAATTCAGGCTGTAATAATACAAAATGTGGAATAAGTCAAGGGGTATGAAAACTTTCAGAAGGCACTGTATACCTTACTTTGATAGCATAGTTTACCCTAACACAGTGGTGTTAGGAAACTCATCGTTTACAGGCCACATCAGCCCTGCAAGTTACATTATGCTGGCTTGCAAAGTGATATGTAATTCCAATTGAAATCCTGCCAGAGTTAGGATACCAAACAGTTGGATTTTTTCTTCACCCACAACCTGCATTCAGAATAACTGTCAGGGTGAGGGAAGACTACCTGAACCATTTAAACTGGAATAACCATTTTAGTAATGGGTGCAATAAATCTAACTGATTGGATTCCTTTTGAAAAATATATTTTATTTACCTTTGTGTAGCATAAGATTAATCAATGAATCAATGAACATGCAAAAACACAGATATATAACAAAAATATAAAATAAATCTACCGGCAATAGAGCATGCTGGGAAATATGATAATTATGGGCCTGGTTTTGATGGGACTGTTTTACTCTCCAAAGTGTAAAACAATAACTCTGGTTATTTATTAACACCAACAATGGGGGGTTCTTTTACAACACTGAGTGTTCATTTCACTCGTACAAAGTGAATTTAACTCCTGAATGAACACTAGAAATGTTACACTGAAAAAGTCAACACCGGCCAATTTGCTGTGCAGCCTGGGCTGTTTCATTGTTAAGAGCTGCAGCTCACAGCTTGCACTACAGATAACAGTTATTAGATAGAGATTACTTGTGATATTATGGCCGGAAGGGTGTTTTATTATGGGCTCTTAACTGTGCTGCTGTGTGCATAGTGCTTACAGATGGGAAGGAGGGTGTGTGAGGGTGAGATCTCACTGTTATCTTATCTGGTACTGCCAACTGCTGATATTACAAAACAAGCCTGCATGTCTTTTAAGAGAATTTAGTCAAGGTCTATTGGTATATATTGTATGTACTGTACATAGAAAGAATAATTAAAAAACCAGGAGAGAGAATATACTATACATCACACCAAGAAACACTTCGTAGTCGAGACAGAGATGCTATAGGTCAAAAGAAAAACATCTATATCCCTAAATTCTCAATACTACACACGCTACAGTATATGAATATCATAGAAATGACTCCCCATCCACAACCCACTGTGTTACAGCCTGCATTTACAGCCTGCATATTAAATTGAGATGTTGTGTCACTGTCCTACACACAATACCCCATAATGTCAAAGTGGAATTATGTTTTTCAAAATTTTTACAAATTAGTTAAAAATGAAAAAAGTATTAAACCCCTTTGTTATGGTAAGCCTAAATAAGTTCATGAGTAAATATTTGTCACATAATGAGTTGCATGAACTCACTCTGTGTTCAATAAGAGTGTTTAAAATTATGTTTTAATGACTCAGTCGACCAGGGAATTTCAAACACATTGGTAGATGGGTAAAAAATACAAAAAAGCAGACATTGAATATCCCTTTGAGCATGGAGAAGTTATTTATTACACTTTGAATGGTGTATCAATACACCCAGTCACTACAAAGATACAGGCGTCCTTCCTAACTCAGTTGCCGGAGAGGAAGGAAACTGCTCAGGGATTTCAACATGAGGCCAAGGTGGCTTTAAAAACGTTTTAATGGCTGTGATAGGAGAAAACTGAGGATGGATCAACAACATTGTAGTTACTCCACAATACTAACCTGAATGAAAGATTGAAAGGAAGGAAACCTATACAGAACAAAAATATTAGAAAACATGCATCCTGTTTGCAATAAAGCACTAAAGTAAAACTTCAAAAAATGTGGCAAAGATAATAACTTTATGTCCTGAATACAAAGCGTTATGTTTGGGGCAAATCCAACACAGCACATCACTGAGTACCACTCTTCATATTTTTAAGCATGGTGGTGGCTGCATCATGTTATGGGTATGCTTGTCATCAGCGAGGACTAAGGAGTTTAAGGATAAAAGTTAATGGAATAAAGCTAAGCACCAGGCAAAATCCTAGAAGAAAACCTTGTTCAGTCTGCTTTCTAACAGACACTGGGAGACAAATTCACCTTTCAGCAAGACTACTTAAAACACAAGGCCAAATATACACCGGAGTTGCTTACTTAGAAGACATTGAATGTTCCTGAGTGGCCTAGTTACAGTTTTGACTTAAATCGGCTTGAAAATCTATGACAAGACATGAAAATGGCTGTCTAACAATGATCAACAACCAACTTCACAGAGCTTGAAGAAGCAAATATCATACAATCCAGGCTTACTGAAAAAGACACAGCAGTAATCGCTGCTAAAGGTGATTCTAACATGTATTTGTCACACCCTGATCTGTTTCACCTGTCATGTGCTTGCCTCCACCCTACATCAGGTGTCTCCCATTTTTCCTCATTATCCCCTGTGTATTTATGCTTGCGTTTTCTGTGTTTTTCTGCTCTCTAGTTCAGTTCTAGTCTTCCCGGTTCCGACCTGTTTTTGCCTTCCCTGAGCCTGAGCCTGAGCCTGAGCCTGAGCCTGAGCCTGAGCCTGAGCCTGAGCCTGAGCCTGAGCCTGAGCCTGACCCTGACCCTGAGCCTGCCTGCCGTCCTACTCCTGTTTGTCTTTGTTTTGGATTACCACTCTCTGCCTGCCCTGGACCTGCCTTTTGCCTGCCCCTTGTATATTAATACATCTCAGAGACTCAAACCTACTTCTCCTGTGTCTTCGTCTGGGTCTCGTCCTGTGTCGTCATAGTATTGACTCAGGGGTGTGAAATACTTTCTGAATTTTATTTTCAATACATTTGCAAAATTTCCAAAAACATGTTTTCACTTTGTCATTATGGGGGTATTGTGTGTAGATGGGTGATATTTAAAGGCTGAAACAACAAAATGTGGAAAAAGTCAAGGGTGTGAATATGTTTGAAAGGCACTGTACGTGTGTCTGCTGGAGAGATACAAAAACCTCCTTCATATTTACAGTGTTATGGCTGTGTAAGATGGATCGCAGCATGGTTGATGCAGTGCCTATCTATCCTGGTCCTCTAGGACCCTCTCATCACAGGCAATATTACTCCCCTGTAGGAGGTATGGACTCATGGAGGGACATATTTCATAGGTTGGAGTGGAGCTAAGAGACTCTATGATGTTATTTAAGTAACTGAATTTAGTGAGGCCTATATTTTGGGGGCCTTGTTGAAGGCTGTCACATCTATTTCCTGTGCCCCCTAATCAAACTGTGACTGATTCAGCCCGGGTCTCGAGGGAGCACTAGGTCTAGCACGCTATAGAGTCATAGTCTAGTCTGTGTGTGTGGTTCAGATGCTTTGGTTTGCTTTGGTTTCTAGTCCAATAACTAACCAGTGATACAGTCATAATTACTTTTCTACTTAATTTGATCACCCTTTTGCAGGAAATGCAAAACGTAGTGTATTTGAGGTTTATAAATGCTTCTGAAGTCTGTAATTTCCACTTTATTACATTTTTGCTCAAGAAAAATGTATCAAACCCTACAAAAATGTAAATTAATTATAATCCACATAATAATTCACATTTCTGGTTGCTGCAGAATAACTTCCCTGCTGTAGCAAACTGGCTCAAATTGCGATCCTACATCTGCAGATCACACGTCCCAAAAATGTGAGACAGGTCCACCAACACTATCAACACAAACAAGCAATTTTAGGTAAGAACCCATTTTGTCATCACAGATGATCTACATAGCCCTAGAATTACAGACTTTCATCACTTCAAACATCTTGCCTACTTACGGATCACCCAAACATGTGACAGGAAAAAAATAACACAAACATCCTAAGTAGCACTTATGCAATTATTCCCCACTGCAATGACTCCCCAGAAAGACACTAAAGACTGATGGATTCCTCCATTACAGATAAGATGCTCTTCTCCGTCATTCTGCATGGTGCCGCCACTGTCCCACTTTCCCTGAGCTATAATGGCAGGCCTGTCTTAGAGGGCCGTGATAACAGGAGACCCAGGATGAAAAGGTAAATCAATCTCAACAGGGGAATAGGGAAAAGGGAGGAGGACAGGGTGGAAGAGGAGGGAGGAGGAGAGAAGGGGAGAGCAAAGGAGAGGAGAGAGAAAAGGAGGGAGAGGATCGGCCAATTTGACATCAGCTGTATTCCAGATAATTTTTTTCTACTTTATCATTTCCTTTCTTATTCTTATTGCTGATTAGAGGCTTGAGGAACATTCCCTTTAATATCAGCTCTAAAGCTTCATTCTGGGTTTTGTTTTTCAGCTAAACTACATTTAATTGAAATGACCAGATGACCAATTGAACAGATTCCCAGATCCAAGATTGTAGCTTTAACAGTCGTGTTCATACATCATCACCTGAGCTCCACTATCATGTACACTACCGTTCAAAAGTTTGGGGTCACTTAGAAATTTCCTTAGAACTTTCTTCTGAAACTCGTCAGTCTATTCTTGTTCTGAGAAATGAAGGCTATTCCATACGAGAAATTGCCAAGAAACTGAAGATCTCGTACAACGCTGTGTACAACTCCCTTCACAGAACAGCGCAAACTGTCTCTAACCAGAATAGAAAGAGGAGTGGGAGGCCCCGGTGCACAACTGAGCAAGAGGACAAGTACATTAGAGAGTCTAGTTTGAGAAACAGACCCCCACAAGTCCTCAACTGGCAGCTTCATGAAATAGTACCCGCAAAACACCAGTCTCAACGTCAACAGTGAAGAGGTGACTGGGATGCTGGCCTTCTAGGCAGAGTTGGCAAGAAAAAGCCATATCTCAGACTGGCCAATAAAAATAAAAGATTAAGATGGGCAAAAGAACACAGACACTGGACAGAGGAAGAATGGAAAAAAGTGTTATGGACAGACAAATCTAAGTTTGAGGGGATCACAGAAGAACATTTGCGAGCCGTAGACCAAATTAAAAGATGCTGGAGGAGTGCTTGACGCCATCTGTCAAACATGGTGGAGGCAATGTGATGGTCTGGGGGTGTTTTGGTGGTGGTGAAGTGGGAGATTTGTACAGGGTAAAAGGGATCTTGAAGAAGGAAGGCTATCACTCCATTTTGTAACGCCATGCCATACCCTGTGGACGGCGCTTAATTGGAGCCAATTTCCTCCTACAACAGGACAATGACCCAAAGCACAGCTCCAAACTATGCAAGAACTGTTTAGGGAAGAAACAGTCAGCTGGTATTCTGTCTATAATGGAGTGGCCAGCACAGTCACCGGATCACAACCCTATTGAGCTGTTGTGGGAGCAGCTTGACCGTAAGAAGTGCCTATCAAGCCAATCCAACTTGTGGGAGGTGCTTCAGGAAGCATGGTGTGAAATCTCTTCAGATTACCTCAACAAATTGACAACTAGAATGTCAAAGGTCTACAAGGCTGTAATTGCTGCAAATGGAGGATTCTTTGACGAAAGCAAAGTTTGAAGGACACAATTATTATTTCAATTAAAAATCATTATTTATAACCTTGTCAACATCTTGACTATATTTCCTATTCATTTTGCAACTCATTTCATGTATGTTTTCATGGAAAACAAGGACATTTCTAAGTGACTTTTGAACAGTAGTGTACGTGTGTATGTACATGTGTGCGTGTGTGCGTATGTGTGTGCTTGGGTAGCAAATGTAAGAACAGATTGGATTAGTTTAGAAAAATGTAAGTTATTTCTCTTTGTATAGGATAAGATCAATGAATCAATCAATGTGAATGCAGAAACAGATATTATAACAAACTATTCCAAAAATCTACCTGCAATAAAGCATTCTGGGAAGAATGATGATTAAATCTTTTTCACTCAGAGATTTAACGGAAATGAACTAAATACAGTTGAGTAACAGCAATAATAATTTGGTGGGTGTTTATGTTTGTCCTATTTCACACACATACAAATGTGTCAAATGTAATCCCACTGGTGTTAATCCCACTAGAATCAAGACTCAGATATAACACTGGTGTTAATCCCACTAGAATCAAGACTCAGATATAACACTGGTGTTAATCCCACTAGAATCAAGACTCAGATATAACACTGGTGTTAATCCCACTAGAATCAAGACTCAGATATAACACTGGTGTTAACCCCACTACAAACAACACTCATATATATAACACTGGTGTTATCCCCACTAGAATCAAGACTCAGATATAACACTGGTGTTAAGCACTTTAGAATCAACACTCAGATACACTATAATACTCACAACACTTTTTACCTCGACACTGAGATTTTAATACTTGCACATTTGCTGTGTGTGTGTGTGAGCAGGAGGGATCAAGTTGACTGTCAGCTACCTACTGTGTAGAGCTCTGCTACCCGACCCCGACGAGTCCTGACACAAAACAGGCCCATCGGGTTAGGGCCTGTTTTGACTAAATGTATTTCTATCATTAACTCCTTGGACCAGTGTCAGTTTCAGTTTGCTCCTGCTCTGCTCGTACTGTGTAGAAATTGTTCACAACAGTTTTTTTTTGTCAGCCTGTACATATCAGCTCTGCCTGTGCAAGCAGCTTTTCTCACTTTATTTTTATTATCAGATAATGTATCTACTTAAAGCTAGAATCCTTAATTGAAATAATAACAAAGTGGTCACCCAGCATCTGTTTTGGTATAAAGCTGAGGGATGCGCCTGGAGAAATCTAACTACTCTCATGTCTGGGAGTGGTCTGAGTGGGGAAGGGGAAAAACGAAAACTAGCTGTTATTGGCAGAGGTTTGGAACTCTCTTTCTTATTGGTCTATTAACTAATATACCACCTGGTGATGTCACCAGGCAGGGCAAAACTCCATCCTGCCGAAATAGGCAGAAACCTCAGGTGGCCTTTTCAAAAGGCTCTTACACTAAAAGGGCATTATCATAATTCTTACCATTTCTCAGTATTATTCTAACCTCATAGTGTGGAAATATAAAACACAGGACGGCACTGGGCTTTTACTTTTGTAAACTTTTTAGCCAGTAGTTCTGAAAGTAGTGTTTACGAGCCAAAAGTGATCCCCGAAAATGACGTACTACAACACATACACTGGGGGCCAAAAGTTTGGAATATTACTTATTCAAGAGTTTTTCTTTATTTGCACTATTTTTTACATTGTAGAATAAAAGTGAAGACATCAAAACTATGACATAACACATATGGAATCATATAGTAACCAAAAAAGTGTTAAACAAATCAAAATACATTTTATATTTCAGATTCTTCAAATTAGCCACCCTTTGCCTTGATGACAGCTTTGCACACTCATGGCATTCTCATGTGCATCAGGTGTGTTTGTGTGTGAGTGACCATCCCTGCCTGTCTCCTCCTCTCCAGCTGTTACTGCGGAGGAGGTCATGTTCACGGCTCATTCAGATGCAGGACGCCATGTAGACAATCTCTCCTCTTCTCTGCTAGCCATTAGGACCTGTGCCAGCTCTGTCATCCATCCATCAGCATGGGGAGTGGACTGGACTTAACACTCAAACGCAACTAAGATCAAACAAACTATGAAATGTTGGTGTAGTTTGGATTTTAGGGCCCAGAATCAAGACTATGTTTATAAGCAGTGTAGCTCGCTTGTATATAAGCTCCGCATGAACATTCATAGGAAACTAAGACATCTTTTTTGACATCCTTTTTGTAGATCAAGTCAACCCAAAACAATACATGAGAGAAAATAGTTGACAAATGCTGCTCTATACTGTCACAAGAAATCAATTTCAATGAAAAGTGAAACAACTGACATTTTCTCATAGAGAGAAATGTAAAAAATAACTCCCACAAAGACCTTTTACCAAATGCATTTTGACATTAAGATAATGTTGTATAAATCAATGAGTATTTCACAGATTATACAGTTGGCATTGATCTGTCGACTGGATTAATCTCTCATCTGAAAGCATGACACAGAGTCATGGTATGAACAATAGTTATACATGAGCAGATAGCAGATAGAGGGAAGTGAGGTCAAGAGGCTCATAATATATATATATATATATATATATATATATATATATATATATATATATATATAAAAGTTATGACGTATGTTATAATGTCTTATGTAGCTGGAATAAAGGCATGCACACATGAATGCACACATAACGGGGTCTATAGTAAAGTGTCACTGCAATATGTATATAATGTTGGTATTAGATATTTCCTAATTTACTAAAATGAATTACTTTATTTATCTAATGATGGATTATCCATTTATGTCATTGGTATTGAAATAATTGATTAATTAGCTAGATACATGTTAAATTACCACTCCTATTACTTATATATTACAGTGTATGCTGTTACCTTAAAACTTATAATGAAAAATGTTTATCTTTGTTTGCCTGGTATCGTCTTTATTTTGATTTGGAATGTACATATTAGTCACACCGAAACGCGGAAATCAATGCTAATCATGAGATTTGCCAAACAGCAGAGTCCTTGCCCTTTTGCAATGTCATTTTGATTCCTTACACTTGAAAAAGGGATAAAAAAAATCAATATTTGATTATAAAATGTATATTTTCGTATCTCTGCTACTGGTATCGCCTTCACAATCTTGTTATCTCAGAATGTCCAACCTTGACAAGGTTACCGGGGATTTGCAGTTGGTCAGCGCAGAGCAAGCAGTGTGTTTTACATGATCTGTCAGAAGCTCAATTTGTTATGAGGAAAAACAAGACAAAAAAAACACACATTAGTAGTCAAAGTGGACACAGGCTAGTTAGAATATACAATTTCTCAAAACCTGCCCAAAACCAACATGGACACAGGCTAGTTAGAGTATGAAAGTTCTCAAAACCTGCCCAAAACCAACATGGACACAGGCTAGTTAGAGTATGAAAGTTCTCAAAACCTGCCCAAAACCAACATGGACACAGGCTAGTTAGAGTATGAAAGTTCACAAAACCTGCCCAAAACCAACATGGACACAGGCTAGTTAGAGTATGAAAGTTCTCAAAACCTGCCCAAAACCAACATGGACACAGGCTAGTTAGAGTATGAAAGTTCACAAAACCTGCCCAAAACCAACATGGACACAGGCTAGTTAGAGTATGAAAGTTCTCAAAACTTGTCCAAAACCAACATGGACACAGGCTAGTTAGAGTATGAAAGTTCTCAAAACCTGCCCAAAACCAACATGGACACAGGCTAGTTAGAGTATGAAAGTTCACAAAACCTGCCCAAAACCAACATGGACACAGGCTAGTTAGAGTATGAAAGTTCACAAAATCTTTGCAAAACTATGTCCTTCTGGACCAATTTGAAGTAATTAGTGGGACAAACTTCCTCTTGTCGGTTCCTTCTCTATAGTCTTCTATCTATACAGTAGGTTTTCTCCCTTAGAGTCTATTGACGCTCCGGTGCATCAATCTAAGTAACATAATAAAAAAATCCCCATAAAAATGTGTCAGTTTAAGCTAGAGATATATTACATTTTTTGCATGGGCTGCGTACTTCTTTTTTTTTTTTCTCGATATACAGTATATTTCCTGAGCTTTCTTATATATCCTAGATATAGGACAGACACTTCAAAACCTTATTTCTTATGAAGTGTTATTCAATCCGTTTCTATGGGCTATAGTATTAATGGCCAAATTCTATATTTTATCACCCCAAAAATTATATATATATATTTGTTATATACCTAATTCAAAATCAAATAGCTAATTGATCCATGGTATGCACTTCTTAAAATAATTCCATATGTCAGCTTAGAACCCCCACCAACAAACTTGTTCAGTGCTGCTGAAACTCCAGTATGTGATATCGAGACTGGGGTGGTGATATCAGTATCCTTAACCTCTGAAATTATGAGTGCAATTACGATGACTCAAAAGAGGAGGCGAGAACTCATTCTCCTCAGTGTGCCATTATGCTAATTAGCTGGACAGGTCAAAGGCAATATGTGTTAAAATAATCACCAAGTCACACTTTCTGCATTTTAAATGGCCTGATACAAGGAGGAGGAGGTTTGGGAAAAGGAAAAAAAATCTTCTGTTCTCAATAGTACATTTAGGGAAATCTTAGTGAAGGATTTCTATTTTTAAGGGACGTCTGTTCTGTCGCGATATGGAGAAGCTCACAACTGGGTCGGAACATCGGTATGGAGGCTGTATTCATGTTGAAAGGCATTTCATTTTGTGGCGGCTCCCATCCATAACTAGTGTTAAGAAAAATGTTGATGAGTCCTCAACCTACCTCATTCTCCCTTTCACTGCCCGATTCGTAACACACCAATCTCCATCTGACTACAATTTGCATAGCCTGCTTTGTCTAAAATATAGCTCACACGATTTGAATTGGCGTCCAGAAAATAATTACAGTCATCACTGATAAAGAACCTCATATATTGGCCACTCCTTTTGTCATATTCAGATATAAAATGGATATATATTTTTTTTAAGTACACCATAGAAGCCATGTCTTCTTGAGGAAGAGATGAGAACACAGCCTGAGTAATTGTGGCTGTTGAAGGCTTGGCTTTGACCCAGTTGGTCCTAGTATGCGATGTCTGGATGGCTACAGTCAGGCAAAATAGTATGTAGAGTCACTAAAATACCTATTTCAGTACCTATTCTACGACCCAACCCAATCTAAAAAAAAAAGCCAACCTGTGGCATACGGCATAGGTAATAGGTGCTCACGTTGTCCTTAGTGGACGGTATAGCTTCCACATTTCGCCAGGTCCAAACGTAATCTGGTACCTGCAGAATCAGCACCTCCTGGCATACTCCATTAGAGAATGGGCTGCTAAGACCATAGGCATAAGATAAGACACTAACAACAGTAATTTACAGTAATGTCCCATTTTATTCTCCCATAAACAGGCCCAAATTGTATAACATAACACACACTTTAACTCAATCCACTCTAACAGTCCTGTAGCCTCATAAGACAACAAAGGAAATGGTCACCTGCCTCTCTGTCTGCCTACATGCCGCAAAGGCATGCAAATTCCCTTTTATAACCTTTGCAATTTTAATGTGTCCCTCTCCATCTCTGCGTCGCCAGGAGCACATTTGGTATGCACAGAGAAACAGGAGTAAGTCCAGCTAATTTGTTACTCTGCTTGAATTTCCATTCTCTGGCCCTGAAAACAGCCGCTTGCCTGCTCCGGCCCATTTGTTTAGCACTTAATAAATGGCATAGCCGGTTCACAGAGGTGAGATGATTGATTACCAGATATGGTGTTTCACAGCAGCGATATTTGTCTGCGGACGCATGGAGAATTAGCAATAAGTATGTATTTGGGAATTTGACTTTCAGAGGTAGTACTGTAACCAGGACAACAAAAAAAACTCAATGAGGCTCGGCAAAGCATTGAGGCCTGTTGGTGAAGTACTGTTTATGAGCGTAAAGAGAGAAAAAAATAAACAGTGTAAGTGGTTGAAACAGAAGGGTCTGGGAACATATGTGTTGCTATCAAATAATGATGACTATATGTCTTATTAGGGACATAAAATGCATTATAGTGAAATAATGCACACTCTAGAATGCCCTTCAAGCCAATCAGAAATGAGTATTCAACAATGCCATGGTATAATTAAGCAATAAGGTCTGAGTGGGTGTGGTTCTTATGCACAACGCAACGTTGTTGCTTGGATACAGCCCTTAGTTGTGGTATATTGGCCATATCCTATAAACCCAGAGGTCCTTATTGCTATCATAAACAGGTTACCAACGTAATTAGAACAGTAGACAAGTAGTTTTGCGTCATACCCATGGCATGTCGTCTCATATACCACAGCTTTCAGCCAATCAGCATCTAGGGCTCGAACAACCCGTTTTATAATTCCAAACAATTTCATCCATGGGAATTTTAAAAGGTTGGGGGTCTGTTGGGGGTCATCCACCTTGACCTCATGATGCAGTTATATAGAACAAATCATGGTAATAAACATAGTTCTGGCTACTCAAACATTTTGAGGAAACCAGCTACCTAAAAAAAGAAACTTAAATAGCTGAAATGAGCAGTACTATTTTCATATGAGTAATACAAATGCAGTTTATTTGAGTAAAGTATACTTAAATGTAATGTCCCCACTAAGCCACACCCCCAATAATTTCCCAGTGTGCCTTTGTAGAGTTACCACCCATGACTGCATTTGTTAGTGACAGAGATGTGGTTGCTGAATTCGTTCATTTTCAGTACTGTGGCCTTCACCAAGTGAGTTCATATGCTATTATTATTATTATTATTATTATTATTATTATTATTATTATTATTATTATTATTATTATTATAGTTGAACCATTACATATATTATAAGGGCTGATACAATGGCCTGGAACTCCTAGTTTACAGGCCACATCAGCTCTGCAAGTAGGGGTTGCGAAATTCCACAAACTTTCCCAAAACATTATCAGTAGTCTTCCAACCAGGATTTCTGGAAAACCTGGGAAATTTACTAGAATTTTGCAACCCTACCTCTAAATCACATTATGCTGGCTTGCAGAGTGATGTGTAATTCCTATTGGAATCTAGCCAGCGTTAGGCAATCACTTGAAATTTGTACTCACCCGCAACCTGCATTCATAATAACTGCCAGGGTTAAGAACAGTGGGAGGTAACTACCTAAGCCATTTAAACTGGAACAAAAATTCAATGATTGGATTAGTTTAGAAAATAAACAATTTTTTTTGTGCAGCATAACATTTAATCAATCACTTGATGTACATGCAAAAACACAGATATTAAAAACTATTCAAAAAAATCAACCTGCAGTAGAGCATGCTGGGAAAAAAAGTTAATTTGTTATCATATCTTTAAAAAATATAGTTGGTGTGACTTCTCATTTAGTTTTGAGTCAGTAACACATAAATGTTTTAAGTAATAATTACTTTGAGTACAACTTGACTTTGAGTACAACTTACTAGAAGTATTTGAGTTAAAAATGCCTTGGGTTCTACAGTGCACATTGGTGTAGTAGGGGTAATTGCATGCCTCCATATCTACCTGTCAGTTTTATCATTAGGATGTTATAGGAGTGATGTTTATCCTGTCCTTACTGTTAGATCTCTCTGTTTAATTGCTGTTATTTGGCAGACTGGAATATTGATCACATGGGGCAGAGGGATTGGCAGCTGCATGAATCGTTATTAACCGGCCTGTTGGCCACAGCGTGGAGTTCAATAGACAGACAGATAGCCAAGGAGCGTTGATACAGGGTAAGCCCTGGGGGGGTTGAGCTCCTCTCAGACACACAGATAATTAACCATCTGAGCCAAGCTGTGCTCAGGGCAACGGCTGAGGTGAGGAAGAAAGAACAACAACACACAACAGGACAACACTGTCATATAGTAGCTACAACCCTGTAATAGTAGCTATAGCCCTGTGATAGTCTGTTATAGGCCTGTAATAGTCTGTTATAGCCCTGGAATAATCTGTTATATTCCTGTGATAGTCTGTTATATTCCTGTGATAGTAGCTACAGCCCTGGGATAGTAGCTACAGCCCTCTGATAGTAGCTACAGCCCTTGGATAGTAGCTACAGCCCTGGGATAGTAGCTACAGCCCTGGGATAGTAGCTACAGCCCTTGGATAGTAGCTACAGCCCTGGGATAGTAGCTACAGCCCTGGGATAGTAGCTACAGCCCTGGAATAGTAGCTACAGCCCTGTGATAGTCTGTAATAGCCTTATGATAGTCTGTTATAGCTTTGTGATAGTCTGTGATAGCCCTGTGATAGTAGCTATTTCCCTGGGATAGTAGCTACAGCCCTGGGATAGTAGCTACAGCCCTGTGATAGTCTGTTATAGCCCTGTTATAGTAGCTACAGCCCTGTTATAGTAGTTATAGCCCTGTGATAGTACATATAGCCCTGTGATATTGCTATAGCCCTGTGATAATCTGTTGTAGCCCTGAGATAGTAGCTATAGCACTGTGATAGTCTGTTATAGCCCTGTGATAGTAGCTACAGCCCTGTGATAGTCTGTTATAGCCCTGTGATAGAAGCTACAGCCCTGTTATAGTAGTTATAGCCCTGTGATAGTCTGTTAGCCCTGTGGTAATCTGTTATTGCCCTGTGATAGTAGCTACAGCCCTTGGATAGTAGCTACAGCCCTGGGATAGTAGCTACAGCCCTGGGATAGTAGCTACAGCCCTGGAATAGTAGCTACAGCCCTGTGATAGTCTGTAATAGCCTTATGATAGTCTGTTATAGCTTTGTGATAGTCTGTGATAGCCCTGTGATAGTAGCTATTTCCCTGGGATAGTAGCTACAGCCCTGGGATAGTAGCTACAGCCCTGTGATAGTCTGTTATAGCCCTGTTATAGTAGCTACAGCCCTGTTATAGTAGTTATAGCCCTGTGATAGTACATATAGCCCTGTGATATTGCTATAGCCCTGTGATAATCTGTTGTAGCCCTGAGATAGTAGCTATAGCACTGTGATAGTCTGTTATAGCCCTGTGATAGTAGCTACAGCCCTGTGATAGTCTGTTATAGCCCTGTGATAGAAGCTACAGCCCTGTTATAGTAGTTATAGCCCTGTGATAGTCTGTTAGCCCTGTGGTAATCTGTTATTGCCCTGTGATAGTAGCTACAGCCCTGTGGTAGTAGCTATAGCCCTGTGATAGTAGCTACAGCCCTGTGATAGTAGCTACAGCCCTGTGATAGTCTGTTATAGCCCTGTTATATTCTGTTATAGCCCTGTGATAGTAGCTACAGCCCTGTGATAGTAGCTATAGCCCTGTGATAGTAGCTATTGCCATGTAGTAGTCTGTTATAGCAATGTGATAGTCTGTTATAGCCCTGGAAATGTCTGTTATATTCCTGTGATAGTCTGTTATAGCCTTGTGATAGTATCAATAGGCCTATGATAGTAGCTATAGCCCTGTGATAGTAGTTATAGCCCTGTGATATTATCAATCGCCCTGTGATAGTAGCTATAGCCCTGTGGTAGTAGTTATAGCCCTGTGATAGTAGTTATAGCCCTGTGATAGTAGTTATAGCCCTGTGATAGTAGCTATAGCCCTGTGATAGTAGCTATAGCCCTGTGATAGTCTGTTATAGCCCTGTGATAGTATGTTATAGCCCTGTGATTGTATGTTACAGCCCTGTGATAGTCTGTTAGCCCTCTGATAGCCTGTTACAGCCTTCAAAGAACAACACACAACCCAGCAACTCAGTAATAAAGTACAGTACATACCTTGACTTAAATAAATAGCCAATGATGTATATAAACCCTGGATTGCTGATGCTACTATGTATTGGCCAATGAGAGGCTTTGAAGCAACCGGTCAACCATATTGGAACACTGAGAACATTAAGAACACCTTATCTTTTCATGACATAGACTGACCAGATGAATCCAGGTGAAAGCTATGATCCTTTATTGATGTTACTTGTTAAATTGGGGTGGCAGGTAGCCGAGTGATTAGAGTGTTGGGCCTTTAACCGAAAGTTTGCTGGATCGAATCCCCGAGCTGACAAGGTACAAATCTGTCGTTCTGCCCCTGAATAAGTGTCACGATGTGGGTGTGGGAATGACCAAGGCGCAGCGCAGGGATAGTAGTTCGACATTTTATTTTCTCTACTATGTATTACAAAACTCAAATGACGAACTACAGAACAAAAACAAACACGAATAGACTAACGTCACGTTCGCCTAAACACAACACGAACGAACAGACGTAAAAATCAACAACACTTACTTTCCACCGTGACATGAAATATACGACATATACGAATAACGAGCCACACCCGCGTGAGGGACAGACTCAACATATATTGGATCCCTAATTAGAGACAACGGGTAGCAGCTGCCTCTAATTAGAGATCCACCCAAAACCCACAAAGAAACAGAAAAGAACGACACTGTCAGACTCTGACCATAGTTACATAGAGAAGCCTATTGCTTCTCTATGGCCAGAGCCTGACAATAAGGCAGTTAATCCACTGTTCCTAGGCCGTCATTGTAAATAAAAATGTGTTGTTAACTGACTTGCCTGGAAAAATCCACTTCAGTCAGTGTAGACAAAGGGGAGGAGACAGGTTAAAGAAGGAATTTTAAGCATTTAGACATGAACTGTGTATGTGTGCCATTCAGAGGGTGAATAGGCAAGACAAAAGATTTAAGTGCCTTTGAATGGGGTGTCAACAACTGCAACGCAGCTGGGTTTTTCCACACTCAACAATTTATTTACCATGTGTATCAAGAACGGTCCACCACCCAAAGACATCCAGCCAACCGCAAACCACACTTTGGTTTTGGTAGAAAATTCACTGCCAAGAAACACTAATAGTAGCATTTTCGGACGAAAAATATTACTGTACTCAGTATTGAGTGTGTCTGAAATGACATATCAAACAGTGTGACGGTTTTGGAATTTATTTTCTTGTATATAAAGCAGTGCTCAAAAGTAGTGCACTTTATAGGGAATATGGTTCTGGGTCAGTGGTGTAAAGTACTTAAATAAAAATACTTTAAAGTACTACTTAAGTAGGTTTTTGGGGTATCTATACTTTACTTTACTATCTATTATATTGACAACTTTTACTTTTACTTCAATACATTCCTAAATAAAATAATGTACTTTTTACTTCATACATTTTCCCTGACACTCAAAAGTACTCATTACATTTTGAACGCTTAGCAGGACAGGAAAATGGTCCAACTCACACACTTATCAAGAGAACATCCCTGGTCACGCCTACTGCCTCTGATCTGGCGGACTCACAAAACACAAATGCTTCATTTGTAAATGATGTCTGTGTGATGGAGTGTGCCCCTGGCTATCCATTAATAAAAAATACAAGAAAATTCTACAGTCTGGTTTGCTTAATATAAGGAATTTGAAATGGTTTATAGTTTTACTTTTACTTTTGATACCTTATTATATTTTAGCAATAACATTTACGTTTGATACTTAAGTATATTTAAAACCAAATGCTTTTAGACTTTTACTGAAGTACTATTTTACTGGGTGATTTTCACTTTTACTTGAGAGATTTTCTATTAAGGTATCTTTACTTTTAATCAAGTATGACAATTGGGTACTTTTTCCACCACTGTGCAGGGTTGGCGTCAATTCGGAATGTACACAACCAAATGAACCAAATCATTGCATGTTAGTAGCCTACACTCCAAAATAATTCTAGCATCCAAACAGTGCACTCGCACCATTTGATGAATGGAAAGAAATCTGTTACAAAACACCACAAAGTGTAAATACATTCTGCGATTGTCATTGGGTCTACACCCTTGTAGCCTGAATTAATTGGTGCGTCTTGCTGACAATAGGATATTTTCTTTTCTTTTTGAAAAATTGGGATACCTGGAAAAGGGGGAGAGATAGCCTACAAGGACTGTCCCGGGAGTGCAGCCACATGGGGAAAAAAATTGTTTAAAACCATGTCAGAGTGTGTTCGTTTATTTTGTAATAATTTTTATTTTAATATTTACCACTGTAGCAGTACATAGAGTTAAAGTTGGTTAAATTAGCATTATTTAGAGACCCCCCCCATAGTTTCATTTTGTTACATTTAGGGGGATTCATGTCTCATGTGATTGAGACAGAAATATTACATGTATGATTTGTGGGTAGAAATGTAACATGTATAACCTTTAAATGCTTCCAGTTCATCAGGGCTCAATTCAGAAGGTATCGCTGAAGACCCACGGTATAGCACAGGGCGGCATTTTATTGGGATGACTCAGGGTACAGCACGGTTTACATTTTAAGGCAATGTTCCCATGTTCGTAGACAGTGCATTCACGGTAAACGCTGCATATGTCGTCTCAATCGGACATTATCTTTACATTGAAATAGCTCTATACAACTGATCTCCTCTGTCTTTTAACAGCAAACTATTTTCAGACTTTGTTTTGTTGGCAGCACTTTAACTGGGCCTCCTTGCCATAAAAAATATATCTTCATTAAAGGACCATGACAAGTACAGAGTAATTCCTTATACTGTTAGAAAGCTTGGATATATATATATTTTTTAAAACAATAGTACATTGTAGATAACTTTTTTTTTTCAGATGCTATGAACAACCTTTTCACGAAAAATGGGGGAATAAGGCTTGATTTAAATAAATAAAAATATACGTATAATGTATTATCTACATATACAGCAGGAGGTTGATTACTTTTTATGAGCTGCCCGCCCCACAGCAGCCTCCACTGACATATAGTCACAATCAACTTTAGAATTGACATGCTATAACATTTCAGCTGCCTTATTACTGTAATAGTTTTTTTTATATAACTAGGGGAAATCCGTTTCATTTCCTGGTACACTACTGTCATTCATTGTTGTCTCCCTCCCCCTGTGAATGTACCACGGAGTTGGCCAGCTACTCTTTCGGATTTTTCACAATCTCAGCTTTCATCTAACAGAACGTTTTTGATGAACACAAAGTGGTTTCTTCAAATTGTGTTATTGTTTTATTTATTAAATTCAATATAAATTATTGCTGTAGTAGACTCTCAGCGCTATGCAGCTTGTGATGTACCATTCCACCACAAATTGACGGACGGTCCAAACAGCGAATAAGCATTAAGGCTGGGCTCCCGAGCCTTCAATGGCTGTGGGTATGTAACAGGAAAGCGGGGCTGTCCGCCAGAACAATCGCAAAGCAATTTGGCCTAACTGAAGTTGACTTAAGCAAATTACCTTGATATGCCTTGATAAAACAATTAAATTATATCGAAATCCCCTAAATAGGGGACTTAACATTTAAGAGGAAGTAACTCTTTAAATGTAATAGGATAGTTCAGCAAAATAATGTATTAAGACATTTGTTTCCTTGCCTCGTTAGCAGTCTATGGATTGCTCTACGGAGTGACCGCAATGCACACTTTGGTTTTGGTAGAAAAGTCACAGCCAAGAAACGCTAATATTATAATTTTTCAGATGAAAAACATTACTCAGTCTGAAGTTACACAACACACTATTACAACAATTTGTTTTCTTATGCATAAAAGTAGTCGTCAGAACTCAAAAGTAGTGCACTTTATAGTGAATATCATGCAGGGTTGGGGTCAATTTGAAATGTCCTAATTTAATTCAATTCAGCCCATGAATTTGAATTGGCCACACCCAAAATGAAGCAGAATTTGAATTGAATTGGAATTTAAGACCAATTCTCAATCAATTCAGAATTGACCCCAACCCTGATATGGTGCCACTGGGACCCAGCCCATCATTATAGTGAAGCTCATGTTGAATGTTCATTATGCCATACGCCATGCTGTCCTTCTATATGCCTAGGACACTCTTTTCACAAAGTAGCCCTGCTCACTACCAGGTCAACCTACCATGCCACAACTCTGAATAACACCTCATAATCCCATTCGCCAGGGAGACCTGAACTTGCCTTGGGTAAATCAGTCTCCAATTGTGTGAGATTTTGAACTCCTGCTGATCACAAAAGCTGTGTACCTCTCCAACTTTCCCAATTTAAGCGGGCACTTTTAAGACGGCGCTAACACAGGCTTTCCCTGAGTGTAATCCAGGCTTCTGATCACACAGCAAGCAGCTCTATCCACTATGCTGCTGATAAAAATACCTAGCCTGTCTCTGCCTCTGCCCCGAGGCTGGTAGTGAACCAGAAGATGAACAGAGGATGACCAGGAGGTGTGTTAGAACACGGTTGTGGACAATAGAAATGTGTTTTCATTTGCAACGCCTTGTCACAAGAACTCACCGTTTACCCGGGTGTGTATTATGCCAGGCAACAATGGTATTTTCATTCCCACTGATGTGTGGTGATTGTGGTTTATATTTACTGTAAGCACCATGTAAGTCATATTTGCCTGTTAATAAAGTGGTGCTTGAAACATTAATTAAATGTAACTGAATGATGCACACACACACTATATGTTAATGTTTTTAAGTGTATGTACATTTTAAACTATTTTGTCTGTATTGTCTTTTTCATTACATGTTGGACCCCAGTAAGACTAGCTGTCGCCATTGGCGTCGGCTAATGGGGAACCTAATAAATCAAATCAATCAAGCAGTAATAACATGTACATATTGATTTGTTGTTGCTAATATGGGCTAACATCTAATTGAACCTTTGGCATTTCAAACTGTCGAGTGTCTCAACAATCCGATAATAATATTTTCAAAAACAACAGTCTCCTCATATTGTTTCAGCTGAAAGCCATTTTAACGGATAGCAACAACAACTGGATCTTTGTTCTTTGTGTCTTCTGCAATCTTACCTCCTGCTTTTAATTGCTGACATTTAATCAATAGATGCAAATGACTAGAGAAGACGTATTATTCTTGTATTCATCAATCTCGGGAGACAAAATTCAAGCTTGTAGGATAATTATATGGTACAAGGTTCTCTGTAAAGGTCAAAAAGTAGTTTGTTCAGGGGATCAGTATCGTGATTGGTTGTCATATCGGGCAGAGAGCCAAAGTAAATGTTATGCTAGCTTAGGTTGTTGCAGCTCTCCAGGTTTAAATAGATGTATACACAGTTACAGACAGAAACCCGCATGCATGCACCCCCACACACAATGTGTTGTAGCAACGTTCAACGTAGCTTGTCCCATTTGTATGGAAGCACTTGCACATTTTCATTGATCATTAAAATGTCATAAGATGATAGTGTAGGATGAAGCTACCTACATCTTCCTTATCTTAAAGTTCCCAAAAGCCTTATGGGATACTACAGTCTCTTTTTTTTTACGTACATGCATCACAAAAGAGAGCAAATGGAGCATTTCAAGCTGGAGTGAGCAACACCTGCTAGCTGGCCTTTAGAGCACAGGGCAATGGGAGTTGGTTAATCATATTATGACAGTCCGTCCACCAGATACCAAATTTAATTATGAAAGCGATAAATAACGTTTTCTAGGACTGTATAGATCATCTGGCTCTCTCAGGATCCACAACTGGTGAGTTATCTTCCCGGGCACATCACATCTATGGAGCCTTGTGATGGATGGCTAACCAGAGACGTTTATGGCTGAAATATTTATTTACCAAGCACCCCTAATAAATAAAACACACCCATTATTTATCATATACTGCATGTCTGATCCAAAATTATAGTCATCAGGAATAATTTCTCACTTTTTGCAAGTAAGTGTGTGGATAAACTATTGAAATATGTTTCCCAATAATATAATATGTTTCCCAATGATGCAAATAACCCAAAAACAATTTTGGATCACTAAAATAAACACAACTTATGATTCTGAGAAAATAAATGTAATTTACTGTTATTTGTGGCTATAAGCAAATCATTGTAAAAAATATTCAGCTATTATTCACCACTCAGTTTATCTGTAGGGCACTAAATCCCCAACAGGAGTGATCCTTGGGGTCCCAATTCAAACATGTACACACTCAGCACGATAAACGCTACTGTACTATTACAAAACATGTTAGCTTTTTAAAAATCTCTTATTATCAACATGTGTAACAATCATCCACAGCTCATCTTGGTCCTTTTATATATTCTTTTCTCTCTTTCTTGTTGTGTTCACAGAGTTATTTTGCAGTGACAACAGCTCCCCGAATGGAACGTCCTCAAACAGATACACCATGGCAGCTTGAAGGTTACAAACAACAAAAGCGAGGCGAGTGAATATACCCTGGATACTTTACGCGTCAAGACATATTTTAAAGATTTACAAGGGAAAGGGGAGAGGAAAAAAATCTAATAAATTCAGCAGCAGGCGTAGGCATTACATCCATGTATCACCTGCTATGGTGCAGGGAGTTAAAGGCTTCTATGAATGCAGTCTATTACCCGCAGAGGCTGCTAACCACGTGCCACTGTTGATTTCTCAGAGCAGTCGATACATTGAGCAAGGCCAACCGCATGGCAGCAGCACTGTACGTCCCCCCATTTAAACAGCTCACATTGGTTCTGAGTGTCACACTTTGGTCCAACACTTGAGCAATTTCTCATGATTCTCTTCTGTGCATAAATTCTGTGTATTTATGCGCTTGCCATGCATAAAATGCAGAGGGGACAGGGGCCATCTGTGCTGATCAGATGATGACAGCCATAAAGATCATGGCGCTGCTTTGGTGCACATTGAACCAACCAACATCGCCACTGATGCTGTTGCGTAGCCTATTGGAGACTTTTCATCTATATTTTTCGTAGCTATCTATTTACCACCACAAACGGATGATGGCACTAAGACTGCACTTAACAAGCTGTATAGGGCCATAAGGATACAAGAAAATGCTCACCCAGAGGCGGCACTCCTAGTGACTTTAATGCAGGAAACCTGAAATAGGTTTTTACATCATTTCTACCAGCATGTCACCTTTGCAACATGCTTGTAGAAATGATGAAAAAACTCCTTTACGCCACACACAGAAATGCATACAAAGCTCTCCCTTTCCCTCCATTTGGCAAATCTGACCATAACTCTATGATTGCTGCTTACAAGCAAAAACTCAAACAGGAAGTACCAGTGAGGCTCTCAATACAGAGGTGGTCCGATGAAGCGGATGCTAAACTATAGGACTGTTTCGCTAGCACAGACTGGAATATGTTACGGGATTCTTCCGATGGCATTGAAGAATTTACCAAATCAGTCACCGGCTTCATTAATAAGTGCATTGATGACGTTGTCCCCATAGTGACCGTACGCACATATCCCAACCAGAAGCCATGGATTACAGGCATCATCCGCACTGAGCTGAAGGCTAGAGCTGCCTCTTTCAAGTAGCAGGACACTAATCCGGACGCTTATAAGAAATCCCACTACACCCTCCAATGAACCATCAAACAGGCAAAGTGTCGATACAGGACCAAGATCGAATCCTACTACACCGGTTCTAACACTCATCGGATATGGCAGGGCTTGCAAACTATACCGTGTTTGAAAGGGAAACCCAGCAGCGAACTGTCCAGTGACGCGAGCCTACAAGACGAGCTAAATACCTTCTATGCATGCAACACTGAACTATGCATGAGAGCACGAGCTGTTCTGGATGACTGTGTGATCATGCTCTCCCTAGCTGATGTAAGTAAAACAGGTTAACATTCAGACGGATTACCAGGACGTGTACTCAGAGCATGCGCTGACCAGCTGGCAAGTATTGTCTGATATTTTCAACCTCTCCCTTAGCTCAGTCTGTAATACTTACATTTTTAAAGGAGATCACCATAGTCCCTGTGCCCAAGAGCGCCAAGGTAGCCTGTCTAAATGACTATCGTCCCATAGCACTCACATCTGTAGCCATGAAGTGCTTTGAAAGGCTAGTTATGGCTTACATCAGTACCAGACACCCTGGACCCACTCCAATTCGCATACCGTGCCAAAAGATCCACAGATGACACAATCTCTGTTACACTCGACACTGCCCTTTCCCACCTGGACAAAAGGAACATCTACGCGAGAATGCTGTTCATTCACTACAGCTCAGCGTTCAACACCATAGTGCCCTCCAAGCTCATCACTAAGATGAGGACCCTGGGTTTAAACACCTTCCTCTGCAACTGGATCCTGGACTACCTGACACAGGTTCCCCTCAGGGGTGTATGCTTAGTCCCCTCTTGTACTCCCTGTTCACCCACGACTGCTTGGTCGCGCCGACTGCAACACCATCATTAAGTTTGCAGATGACACGACGGTGGTAGGCCTGATCACCGACGACGATGAGACAGCCGACAGGGAGGAGGTCGGAGACCTGGAAATGTGTGATGACAGGACAACAATCTCTCCTTCAACGTCAGCAAGTCAAAGGAGCTGATCGTGGACTACAGGAAACAGAAGGCCGAGCACACGCCAATCCATATAAACGTGGCTGTTGTGGAGCAGGTCAAGAGTTTCAAGTTCGAGTCTACATCACTAAAGAACTATCATGGTCGACACACATCAACACAGTATTGAAGAGGGCATGACAATGCCTCTTCCCCCTTAGGGGGCTGAAAAGATTTGGCATGGGCCCTCAAAAAGCTATACAACTGCACCATTGAGAGCATCTTGACTGGCTGCATTACCACTTGGTATGGGAACTGCTTGGCACAAGCAGAGCGCAAGGCACTACAGAGGGTAGTGTGTATGGCCCAGTATATCACTGGGGCCGAGCCTCCCTGCCATCCAGTACCTCTATACCAGACGGTGTCAGAGGAAGGCCCAGAATAGACAGTTTTAATGTCACATGCACTGTGAAAGTACTGTGAAATGCCTTTCTTGCAAACTCAAAACCCAACAATGCATTAATCAATAAGAATCTATTGTCGCGCCTTTTTCACGACTGCACATGTGTGTTTGGACCATTTGAAGTCTTTAGTGATTTAGACACTGCTGCTCTGTTGATGTGAATGGGAGCGTGTTCGCCCCCCCCCGTTTCCTGTAGTCCACGATCAGCTCCTTGGTCTTTCTGACTTTGAGGGAGAGGTTGTTGCTCCGGCACCACACTGCTAGGTCACTGACCTCCTCCCTGTAGACTGACTTATCGTCGCCGGTAATCAGGCGTCATGTCGTCAGCGAACTTGATGATGGTGTTGGAGTCGTGAGTGCCCAAACAGTCGTGGGTGAACAGGGGGGCACTAAGCACACACCCCTGTGTTAAGGGTCAGCATGGTGGAGGTGATGTTGCCTACCCTCACCACCTGGGGTCGGCCCGTCAGGAAGTCCAGGATTCAGTTGCAGAGGGAGGAGTTCAGACCCAAACTTGTTGGAGGGGACAAAGATGTTGAACGCTGAGCTGTAGTCAATAAACAGCATTCTCACATAGGTATTCGTCTTATGTAGGTAGGTGAGGGCAGTGTAGAGATCAATTGAGATTGCATCGTCTATGGATCTGTTGGGGCGAAATGCAAATTGGAGTGGGTTTAGGGTGACTGGGATAATAGAGTTAATGTGTGCCATAGCTAGCTTCTCAAATGACAGAAGTGCATGCTACAGGGCTGTAGTCATGAAGCCTTAGAGCTTTTAGGAACAGGACTGATTGTGGTCATCTTAAAACATGTGGGGATTACAGACTGGGACAAGGGAGAGGTTGAACATTTTCGTGAACATGCCTTTCAGCTGTTCTGCGCATGGTCTGAGAACGCTCCCTGGAATACCGTCAGGGCCCGCGGCCTTGCGGGTGTTGACCTGATTAAAGACCCTTCTCACATTGGCCTCGGAGAGCGAGATCACCAAATCCTCTGGGGGCGGTGACGGCCCTCACACCCGGCTCGATGTTGTTGTTGTCAAAGCCTGCATAAAATGCATTGAGTTTGTCTGGTAGAGAGGCATCGTTGGGCAGATCATGGTTTTGTCTTCCGTTGTAATCTGTAATGGACTGTAGCTCCTGCCACATGCGACGGACGTCGCAGCCTGTGTACCATGATTCCACCTCATTCTTATGTTGTCCTTTTGCTCGTTCGATGACTCTGTGGAGGTAATAGCGGGATTTCTTGTACTTATTTCCGTCCTCAGCTGTAACATCTAGGTTGTCTACGATAGCTCTGTTTGCCGTAGCCCTGTTCTTAAGTTTAGCGCCAACTTCTGTGTTAATTTAAATATCGCAGTAAAGAAGTCCTGTAGCATAACCTCTGATTCTGGTTTACAATTTGTCAATGGCGCGAATCAACAGTACTTCCTGTTTCAGCTTCTGCTTGTAAAAAGGAAGACTGCTAAATAGTTTGCTTAATAGTTAACTAACAGCTACCCATACGATGCTGTTACTGTTTATTATATCTCCCATTGCCTAGTCACTTTATCCCTACATACGTATATGTACAAATCAACCTCATTTACCTCGTACCCCTGCACATCGTCTTGGTACTGGTACCCCTTATATATAGCACAAGTTATCGTTACTCAGCGCATATTTATTCATTGTGTTTATTATTTTTCTCTCTGCATTGTTGGGAAGGGCCTGTAAGTAAGCGTTTCACTGTTAGTCTACACCTGTTGTTTACGAAGCATGTGACACATAACATTTTATTTGAATCCTAAAGCACACACACATATCCTATGGATCTACAGTTAATATCAAAGTGGCTCTAAAGTGGATCTCTAAAGTGGATCTCTACAGTGGATCTCTACCATTGAATCCCTATCAAAACTGCTTATATTTCCACACTGGCCTATTTTAGCTCAGTAGAAACACTGAAGTATAATACAGTATATAACAACATTAACATATCGGCCTACTGCAGGGTTCCTTAACTGGTGGCACGGGGTACGAATTTGGCCCGCGGGTGATTTTACACCAGGAAATCATCGCAAAGGGATTTTAATTTGGGAAATCTGTTCCTATGTATTTCCACGCATAATAGAGAGATACTTTATATGTGATCGTATACAAATGTAAGCAAGGTTTGAAATAATTATGTTTTAGGCAAATACTATATCCGTTAGGGCTTCATGCGGTCAATTTGCAGTCTAAAGACTATTTGCAATTATGTTCCAGCCCCCTGACCATCCGCTGAAGGAAGAAATCTTCCCAGGGCTGAATCTAGTTGATGATCCTTAGCCTACTGTATACTTATAATTTCCTCAGTAAATACAAACTCTATACTGGGAGAATTGAGTAGTGATAGAATATTCTACTAAGTTCTAGAAACTGTAGCTATTTCTGTGATTAGACACGTCCACATTGCCCTTATTTAGTCATAAATAGTCTGCTTTATTATCAATGCTGTTTCTCTTTCGCTGCAGGTGTGGACCCAGGGAGAGAACGTTGCACCCACCTCCATAACGTGATTTAGCCTACGTTGCCTCGTTAAGCTACCAGCCTTACAGTATATCATCTAAACCAGATAGAACTGTGCCATAGGTGACACTAGCATTTCTCTTCCACATTGCTAGTGACCAAACCAACGTCCTGTCTTAATTACTGAACTGTTTTTTTTTTCCCGGCTAGCACGTTGCGTCTATCTCATTATTCACCCTCAATTATATAATGCCTGTGTCCTCCAGACGCAATTAGTTCTTCTGCTAAGAAGATAAATGAATTTCCCAACTAACCCTTGCACACCTGAAGAGGCTGGCTGGTCTGAAACAAAACTCAGTACAAGTGATAACAAGGATATCATTAGCCAGGTGACTTATTTCGGAATTTTGTTATTCTCTGTTTATGCAATGGATGCATATTCAGTTAGCCTGGCTTATGCCACCCACGTAGGGCGTAGTAAAGGAGAGCTGTGACCCACTGGTCTGGACAGGAGTCCATTTGTCGGTGCAATATTCACCCAGAAATTGATCGAGCTTTAATTGGTTCTCTCAAACAGTAATTTTTTCTGGAGGGGGGTTGAGACCTCTCGTTGTTTGGTTTTGAAAATCTAACACTTGTAATGGAAGGGGGCGGCACTCAGGGGCGGTGTGGCTGCACATGTGGGTGTTTGTGTCACAGGAAGGCCAAGAAGATCATCAGGGACCTCAGCCGCCCGAGCCATGGCCTGTCCACCCCGCTACCATCTAGACGGCGGAGACAGTACAGGTGCATCAAAGCTGGGACCCAGACAAAGAAAAAAGGCTAGATAGTCACCACTAGCCGGCCTCCACCCAGTACCGTGCCCTGAACCTTAGTCACTGTTACTAGCTGGCTGCCATCCGGTACTCTACCCTGCACCTTAGAGACTGCTGCCCTATGTACATAGTCATTGAACACTGGTCACTTTAGTAATGTTTACATACTGTTTTACAAACTTCATATTACAGTGCATTTCAGAAAGTATTCAGACTCCTTGACTTTTTCCACATTTTGTTAGCTTACAGCTTTATTCTTGAATGGATTAAATCGTTTTTTTCTCTTATCAATCTACACACAAATACCCCATAACGACAAACTGCAAACTGAAATATTATATTTACATAAGTATTCAGACCCTTTACTCAGTACTTTGTTGAAGCACCATTGGCACCGATTACAGCCTCGAGTCTTCTTGGGTATGACGCTTCAAGCTTGGCACACCTGTATTCGGGGAGTGTCTCCCATTCTTCTCTACAGTTCATCTCAAGCTCTGTCAGGTTGGATGGGGAGTGTTGCTGCACAGCTATTTTAAGATCTCTCCAGAGATGTTTGATCGCGTTCAAATCCAGGCTCTGGCTGGGCCACTCAAGGACATTCAGAGACTTGTCCCAAAGCCGCTCTTGCATTGTCTTGGCTATGAGCTTAGGGTCATTGTCCTGTTAGAAGGGGAACCTTCACCCCAGTCTGAGGTCCAGGTTTTCATCAAGGATCTCTCTGTACTTTGTTCCGTTCATCTTTCCCTCGATCCTGACTAGTCTCCCAGTCCCTGCCGCTGAAAAACATCCCCACAGCATGATGCTGCCACCACCATGCTTCACTGTAGGGATGGTGTCAGGTTTCCTTCAGACGTGACACTTGGCATTCAGGCCAAATAGTAGAATCTTGGTTTCTTAGACTTTTACTGAGGAGTGGCTTCCGTCTGGCCACTCTACCATAAAGGCCTGATTGGTGGAGTGCTGCAGAGATGGTTGTCCTTCTGGAAGGTTCTCCCATCTCCAGAGAGGAACTCTGGAGCTCTGTCAGAGTGACCATCGGGTTCTTGGTCACCTCCCTGACCAAGGCCCTTCTCTCCAGATTGCTCAGTTTTGCCAGGCAGCCAGCTCTAGGAAGAGTCTTAGTGGTTCCAAACTTCTTCCATTTAAGAATGATGGAGGCCACTGTGTTCTTGGGGACCTTCAATGTTGCAAATATTTTGGTACAATCCCCAGATCTGTGCCTTGACATAATCTTGTCTCGAAGCTCTACAGACAATTCCTTCGACCTCATGGCTTGGTTTTTTCTCTGACATGCACTGTCAACAGTGGAACCTTATTTAGACAGGTGTGTGCCTTTTCAAATCATTTCCAATCAATTGAATGTAACACAGGTGGATTCCAATCAAGTTGTAGAAACATCTCAAGGATGATCAATGGAAACAGGATGCACCTGAGCTCAATTTCGAGTCTCATAGCTAAGGGTCTGAATGCGTATGTAAATAAGGTATTTCTGTTTTTTATTGGTAATAAATTTGCTAACATTTCTAAAAACCTGTTTCGCTTTGTCATTATGGGGTATTGCGTGTAGATTGATGAGGAAAAAAATTATTTAGTTTGATTTTAGAATAAGGCTGTAACGTAACAGAATGTGGAAAGCTTGTCCTATATAACTACTGCTGTGCACACCTTTTCTATTTTAATACTGTCCATACTGTTTATACACACCATCATATACAAAAATATAAATGCAACATGAAACAATTCCAAAGATTTTACTGAGTTACAGTTCATATAAGGAAATCAGTCAGTTGAAATCAATTCATTAGTTCCTAATCTATGGATTTAACATGGCTCTACAGGGGTGCAGCCTCTGGGACGCCAGGCCCAGCCAATCAGAATGAGTTTTTACCCAAAAAAGGGCTTTATTACAGGCAGAAATACTCCTCAGCATCCCCCCATCCCCGCTCAGACGATCCCGCAGGTGAAGAAGCTGGATGTGGAACTCCTGGGCTGGCGTGGTTACACACAACCTACAACCAAATTCTCTATAACGACGTTGGAGGCGGCTTATGTTAGAGAAATTAACATTCAATTCCCTGGCAACAGCTCTGGTGGACATTCCTGCAGTTAGCATGCCAATTGCATGCTCCCTCAAAACTGTGGCATTGTGTTGTGTGACACATCTGCACATTTTAAAGTGGCCTTTTATTGTCCCAGGTACAATAAAGGTAGCAACTGATACTTACTTAATCCTTTTCATTTCTAAGTGGAACAAGGCCGCTGCTGCTGATATTCTGCCTTTTTGGAGATCGTTTTCCCCAGGCCACAGTCCTTCATCTCCTTCTCCATGGTTCTTTGACAGGTTTTGGACGGTCACACAACCAATAAGAAAGAGGAAAGGTGTAAATGACAAACGTTTGTATTTGAAGGCAATTTATAGCTTCCAAATAGTAATCCCTCTTACTGTAGAATGTATATTACTCTCAAACCCCCTCACCACTACTTCCACCAAATGGTGGAGAATGCAGGCACGGCGTCTCCAGTTTGAATTCAAACAGGAACTTTGCCATACATGACCTTCGTGTATTTATAATGAAAATAATACATTAGGAAATAGATTACAATGTAGTGACTAAGTATTTGTTGCAATCTCTCTTAAAGAGGACATTAGCTGCATGGATAAGTTACAGGTATATTTTAATTAGCATTGGGGGCGGGTTGCTCTGGGCCGTTTGCCATCTCTCTCCCACCAATGTGACATGTCCTCTGATTACTGGCATTATGGCACATTTGCAGTTCATAATCAGGCTCAGTTTCATGCAAAATTTCTCATTACGCTCCTGGAGCTGTCACTTTGGTTCCTAGTCTGCATTAATAGGCTTTAACCTAGAACAGTTTGTGTGTGTGTGTGTGTGTGTGTGTGTTCACACGTATTTGTGTGTCTGTGCATGTGTGTGTGTGTGTGTGTGTGTTGACAAAACGGCTGCCTGCTGTATGCCACAAACGTCAGGTATAATCTTGTAAAGATCCCCCAAGAGGACACTTGTTTAATAATCACCCTTCATAGCTCATCATGTCAGATTGGAGGGGGATGATTAGCTTCTACCTACTGTATGTGTGGCTCTATCCTCGTCTGTGAGCCTCTATGTAAAACACTGGGACTGTCGAAAGTAGAATTCTTGGTCAGTTATGCATTATTGTATTTTAGGGTTGTATAAATGATTACATAAAATGTGTTTTTTTGAGGATTGTAGGGAGGACTTGCAATCAAATTTCAAATCTCGTCTTCATTAATTACTTAAATAATAACTGCACCTGGATTCTGAGTCTCATTTGCTTCAATCACTTGAAAAATAATTCACTGAGTGAAAAAAAAAAAAAAGAAAAAAAAAAAGACGTATAGTCTAATCAACATCTTTCAGAATCTGACTGAGACCAAAACTGTGACAAAATCTATTGCGGGGAAATCTATCTGACTGAATATGCCCAAATCCTTTAAGTCGTGCTATCCATTCACTTCTGATGGTTATCACGTCCCACTAAGAATTTTGCTCAGTCACTCACTTGTTTGTAGCCCCAGAGGACTGCTTCTGTCTCATGATTGAATCGTGTCGTTAGAACAGGAAAGATAATCAAAAATATACTTAATCAGCAAGTTACATTTGATGTACTGTAGTTTCCCATTAATGATAATATTCATAGCGATCTTTAATTAACTAGCTTTTGTGTATGAGACAGATTAAGAAAACAAAAGCATCAAGTGCTATGAGATGAGAAAATACGGGATGAAAAATAAATTTTAATTACATAGTTAATTGCAATGAAAGGTAACAATGTTGTGCAAATGAGACTGAAACTTAAAATTCAGCTTACAATTTTGTTTTTGAGATATAAATAGTTTCTAGCATAATATACACTACATGACTAAAAGTATGTGGACACCTGCTCGTCAATATCTCATTCCCCCTTTGCTGCTATAACAGCCTCCACTCTTCTGGGAAGGCTTTCCACTAGATGTTGGAACATTGCTTGCTTACATTCAGCCACAAGAAGATGCATTTCAGTTCATCCCAAAGATGTTCGATGGGGTTGAGGTCATGACTCTGTGCAGGCCAGTCAAGTTCTTCCACACCGATCTCGAGAAACCATTTCTGTATGGATCTCTCTTTGTGCACGGGGGCATTTTCATGCTGAAACAGGAAAGGGCCTTCCCCAAACTGTTCCCACAAAGTTGGAAGCACAGAATCATCTAGAATGTCATTGTATGTAAGGGGCCCAGCCCGAACCATGAAAAACAGCCCCAGACTATTATTACTCATCCACCAAACTTTACAGTTGGCACTATGCATTGGGGCAGGTAGCGTTCTCTTGGCATCTGCCAAACCCAGATTCATCCGTCGGACTGCGAGTTGGTGAAGCGGGATTCATCAATCCAGAGAACATGTTTCCACTGCTCCAGAGCCCAATGGCGGTGAGCTTTACACCACTCCAGCCAACACTTGGCATTGCTCATGGTGATCTTGGCCTTGTGTGCGGCTGCTCGACCATGGAAACCCATTTCATGAAGCTCCCGACAAACAGTTCTTGGCTGTGGACTAGAATCCACAAACTTTTATATATATATAGTTCATTCCCAAATACCTATTGATAGAGTTGTGGTGAGAAGTGCATCACTTGTCCCTTGGCACTGTACCATGCATGTGCCATTTCACTGAGATTGGATGACTTATTTCAGCTATTCCTAAAATGTTAAGACAGGGTGGGTATAGGAGGGGAGAGCGAGAGAGCGAGAGAGAGAGACATATTGTGAAATGGAATGTCTTGTGTCATTCTAAGAGTGCTGTGACTAACTGGGAGTGTCCTCTTTGTCTCGTCTAACATATGAACTGATTTGGCCAGAGACCTTCATATACTGTACCTTCACATCACTGCAAGCCATTAACAATGTCATCTAAGGTGACATATCCTGATGTCTCCTCACCTCACTTTCTTCCTTTCTTTCTTTCTTTCTTTCTTTCTTTCTTTCTTTCTTTCTTTCTTTCTTTCTTTCTTTCTTTCTTTCTTTCTTTCTTTCTTTCTTTCTTTCTTTCTTTCTTTCTTTCTTTCTTTCTTTCTTTCTTGTCACGGTGCGCATTAGATAAGGGACGGTAGACAGAGCGCTGGTGAAGAGTCATCCTTTTTATTTTCGGAGTTGGAATCACGAAGCACGAAAATACAAAAGGAGAGAAATAAACAAAACGAGACTACAAACAAGACACTGTGGCTTACGTTGTTAGCTGCAGGCAGTGCAGACAAACACAAACGAACAATGATCCACACACAGGTGGCTGTGTGTGGAGTCTAAATACTATCCCCAATCAGAGACAACGCTATACAGCTGTCTCTGATTGGGGATGATCATCTCCCTAATAATGTGTGATGACTTGGTTGTGTGCCTCTCTCCTCCCCTAGGTGGGAGTAAGAGGCCTTACCACAACCAAGCCATCACAGTACCCCCCCCCCAAGGTGCGGACTCCCGATCGCACACACAATCCCCCCCTTCCTGAAAGACAAAAAAAAACAAAAACAAAAAATGTCCAAAAACTAGGGGGGACATGGCGGGGTACTGAGGTGGTTGCTGGTGGGGGCTCCGGTTCCGGGCGTGGCACAGGCTGTGAGAGTAGCTTCCCTCCTACCTCACGGTTGCACGCCCGGTCCGGTCCGGACCCCGGCGCGGTGGTTCCCCCCTCAGTACTCCCGCCATTCACCAAGTCCTGTCTGAACCCTGGTGCGGGAGCCCTCGACCCTGGAGAGGGGCTGACAACCGGCCCCGGACTGGGCACCGGTGGAGCGGACTGCTCCGTCTCTGGAGCGACGTAGACGACCGGCCCCGGACTGGGCACCGGTGGAGCGGACTGCTCCGTCTCTGGAGCGACGTAGACGACCGGCCCCGGACTGGGCACCGGTGGAGCGGATTGCTCCGGCACTGGAGCGACGTAGACGACCGGCCCCGGACTGGGCACCGGTGGAGCGGACTGCTCCGGCACTGGAGCGACGTGGACGACCGGCCCCGGACTGGGCACCGGTGGAGCGGACTGCTCCGTCACTGGAGCGACGTAGATGACCGGCCCCGGACTGGGCACCGGTGGAGCGGACTGCTCCGGCACTGGAGCGAAGCAGACGACCGGCCCTGGACTGGGCACCGGTGGAGGAGGCTCCAGGCCTTGAGCTGTGGCTGGAGGCTCCGGGACGCTGACCTTCGCTGGAGGTGGCGGAACGCTGACCTTCGCTGGAGGTGGCGTGGCGCTGACCTTCGCTGGAGGTGGCGTGGCGCTGACCTTCGCTGGGGGTGGCGTGGCGCTGACCCTCGCTGGAGGTGGCGTGGCGCTGACCCTCGCTGGAGGTGGCGTGGCGCTGACCTTCGCCGGGGACCTCGGGCTGCTGACCGTCGCCGGGGACCTCGGGCTGCTGACCGTCGCCGGGGACCTCGGGCTGCTGACCGTCGCCGGGGACCTCGGGCTGCTGATCGTCGCCGGGGACCTCGGGCTGCTGACCGTCACCGGGGACCTCGGGCTGCTGACCGTCACCGGGGACCTCGGGCTGCTGACCGTCACCGGGGACCTCGGGCTGCTGACCGTCACCGGGGACCTCGGGCTGCTGACCGTCACCGGGGACCTCGGGCTGCTGACCGTCACCGGGTACTTCGGGCTGCTGACCGTCACCGGGGACCTCAGGCTGCTGACCGTCACCGGGGACCTCGGGCTGCTGACCGTCACCGGGGACCTCGGGCTGCTGACCGTCACCGGGGACCTCGGGCTGCTGACCGTCACCGGGTACTTCGGGCTGCTGACCGTCACCGGGGACCTCGGGCTGCTGACCGTCACCGGGGACCTCGGGCTGCTGACCGTCACCGGGGACCTCGGGCTGCTGACCGTCACCGGGGACCTCGGGCTGCTGACCGTCACCGGGGACCTCGGGCTGCTGACCGTCACCGGGGACCTCGGGCTGCTGACCGTCACCGGGGACCTCGGGCTGCTGACCGTCACCGGGGACCTCGGGCTGATGACCTTCTCCGGAGGTCTCGGGCTGATGACCTTCACAGGAGGCCTCAGGCTGCTGACCTTTACAGGAGACCTCAGGCTACTGACCGTCACAGGAGGCCTCGGGCTGCTGACCTTCTCCGGAGACCTCAGGCTGGATGCCGTGCTCACCCTGGGCACCGACGCAGAGGTGGTCTTCAGCCCTGCAGCTGGTCTGGCTGTCGGCCCCAGACTGGGCACCGACACGCTATGGAGCTCCTGCTCCACAGCGGGACTGAACGTCGTGCCCACCCTGGGCACCGACGCAGAGATGGTTCCCAACCCTCTGGTGGGGCTGAACGTCGTGCCCACCCTGGGCACCGACGCAGAGATGGTTTCCAGCCCTCTGGTTGGGCTGGCTGTCGGCCCCAGACTGGGCACCGACGCGCTATGGAGCTCCTGCTCCACAGCGGGGCTGAACGTCGTGCCCACCCTGGGCACCGACGCAGAGATGGTTTCCAGCCCTCTGGTTGGGCTGGCTGTCGGCCCCAGACTGGGCACCGACGCGCTATGGAGCTCCTGCTCCACAGCGGGGCTGAACGTCGTGCCCACCCTGGGCACCGACGCAGAGATGGTTTCCAGCCCTCTGGTTGGGCTGGCTGTCGGCCCCAGACTGGGCACCGACGCGCTATGGAGCTCCTGCTCCACAGCGGGACTGAACGTCGTGCCCACCCTGGGCACCGACGCGGAGAGGGTTTCCAGCCCTGTGGTTGGGCTGGCTGTCGGCCCCAGACTGGGCACCGACACGCTATGGAGCTCCTGCTCCACAGCGGGGCTGAACGTCGTGCCCACCCTGGGCACCGACGCAGAGATGGTCTCCAACCACAGAGCTGGGCTGGCGACCGTCGCGGTAGCCTCTGTGCGAGGAGTAGGCACGGGGCGTACTGGACTGGGGACACGCACCATAGGTCTGGTGCGAGGAGCTGGCACGGGTCGCACCGGGCTGGAGACACGCACCATAGGTTGGGTGCGAGGAGTAGGCACAGACCGTACCGGGCTGGGGGAACGCACCACTGGTCTGGTGCGAGTAGCTGGAACGGGCTGTACCTGGCTGGGGAAACGCACCGTTGGGTCGGTGCGTTGAGCTGGCACGGGTCGCGCCGGGCTGGGGAAACGCACCATAGGTTGGGTGCGAGGAGTAGGCACAGACCGTACCGGGCTGGGGGAACGCACCACTGGTCTGGTGCGAGTAGCTGGAACGGGCTGTACCTGGCTGGGGAAACGCACCGTTGGGTCGGTGCGTTGAGCTGGCTCGGGTCGCGCCGGGCTGGGGAAACGCACTGTTGGGTTGTTGCGTTTAGCTGGCACGGGACTCACCGGGCTAGCGTTGCGCACCGATGGTTTGGTGCGCTGAGTCGGTCTCCTCCTCCTCCGACTCTGGACCGGCGCTGGAGGCACCGGACTGGGAACTGGCGCTGGAGCACGACTGTCCCTGTCGTGCCTACTCCACCGCCAATCCCCATCCTGTGAGGGTTCCTCCGGGAACCCCCACGAGTGAGGGAACAGAAGCACATCGTCGTCGTCTTCCTCCGACTCCTCTCTGTACTCCCGTTCCCACGGCTGTAGGGGCTCCTCCTGGAACCCCCACGAGTGCAGTGGTCGGGGCTCTTCTCCCTCGATCCCCGACCACCCCCATAGCCCCCCCCCAAAATCAGTTTGAGGGGTTTTCTGGGCTCCAGGCTGGTCCTCAACTCTAGCCCGGTGACGTGTCCTCCGTCTCCGGCGCCTTGGCTGCTCCGGACCCCAGCCTTTCTCCACCGCATGATAATGGTAGACATCCTCTTTCGACAATTTCCCCATATCGTAGAGGATGTCTACCAAAGTCTTCTCTCGTTGCGTCCCAGGGTGGTGGATCATTCTGTCACGGTGCGCATTAGATAAGGGACGGTAGACAGAGCGCTGGTGAAGAGTCATCCTTTTTATTTTCGGAGTTGGAATCACGAAGCACGAAAATACAAAAGGAGAGAAATAAACAAAACGAGACTACAAACAAGACACTGTGGCTTACGTTGTTAGCTGCAGGCAGTGCAGACAAACACAAACGAACAATGATCCACACACAGGTGGCTGTGTGTGGAGTCTAAATACTATCCCCAATCAGAGACAACGCTATACAGCTGTCTCTGATTGGGGATGATCATCTCCCTAATAATGTGTGATGACTTGGTTGTGTGCCTCTCTCCTCCCCTAGGTGGGAGTAAGAGGCCTTACCACAACCAAGCCATCACATTTCTTTCTTTCTTTCTTTCTTTCTTTCTTTCTTTCTTTCTTTCTTTCTTTCTTTCTTTCTTTCTTTCTTTCTTTCTTTTTCCCCTTTTTCTCCCCAATTTCATCATGTCCAGTTGGTAGATACAGTCTTGACCACTGCGCCACTCGGGAGGCCCTCGCCTCACTTTCTAAAGGCCACTGGTGGAGTCTGTTGCGCTATATCTTACAGCTTCTAGTCATTTAAATATAATATAATATAATATAATATAATATAATATCACCTCAAGAGCTTCGAGGAAAATAAAAAAAGAATGACAAGTGAAATTAATGAACACATTTGGTGCTATCCCAATATAGCAGGGCTCTGGTCTAAAGAAGTGCACTATATAGGGAACAGGGTGCCATTTGGGATGCATACACTGTCTGAGTGGTGGGTGTGTGATTGTTAATGTTAATGTATTGCTTAATTGCACTACAACACTGTAGCACAGAGAAGCTTCTCCGTTTATAAGATCATGTCTGTGAACATCAAACATATCTGAGACAGTCAGTATAGGTGTAGCATGAAAAAGATTTGAAACAAGCACACTGTCAATGCATTAACTACAGACAGACTGTTCGAAATGCATGAGTATTCTTGCACAAATAAAAAGCGGATGGAGCTCCAGCTGTGCCAGTTCCAGAACTGTGCGCATATCATAGCAGGAGAGAGAATGAACTCAATTCCTACAATTTCTTAACTTGTTTCGCTGCGGTGATTGAACGGTTTTGGTAAGTTCTACAACGTTTCTACAGGAGTAACCAATGGGTTCCCAACATAACAGCCTCTCCTGCCTCTCTGCCATCGTACGTCAGATGTTTGTCTTTTGATGCGTCTTTGATAAGACTTGCCCAGGGAAAAGAGAGAGTTTTTTACACGACAAACATTATCAAAGCCATCCCTTGATATACGTGGATACCGATGCTACTGGAGAGACAGGGAAACAAATTCATTCCTTGTCAAAAAGCTTCCTGACATGTTCCTATCAAGCTTTACCAGTGAAAATAGACGTGACAGACTTACAACCCCCTTCAAAAAAAAAGAGAACAAATATAGCTACAAGCAGCAATACCGGGGTTCAGCTGTGGGACCACTGTACCACCATCATGACAAATTGGACAGTAGCCCTAGGATGATCTACTTCTGTGTTGTTTACCACACTTACCAAATATCAGAACTCCAAATAAAGCTGATCATGCAATATGCTTTTGATGTATTTTGGACAAATTTTTATGATGTTGACTACTTTGAAAGTCTTCTTCTCCAAAACCGCTTGACCAAGGACTTTTTCTTCACACTGTTTTTTTCCCCCAGGACTCTAGCTCAAACAGTACCGCCGCTTTGAGCCAATGAGATTGCAAGAATGTTTTTTCCTGTCCAACACCGCCACCATGTGGCCAAACTGAACCAAGCTTTACAGGTTAGCTAGATTCATTTCCTTGAGTATGTGTGTCACATTTCACCACTCTGAGTCAAACAAATCAAGAGATATAAACATGTGCCTGTTATAGCGCCACCGTGTGGTTGATCTGAATGTGCTTGCATATGTTGAGTCTTCACAGAGTTTGGACCATGTTTAACAAGTTTTATTACAATATGAATATCCGTGACGGATTTATATATATCCGTGACTGATGCGTTTATGTGCCAGACCATGCCCACATGGATGCGTATTGTTGTTTTAGGTAGTAGTCTGGAAAATATTGAGTTGGGAGAACATTGTCCATAGATGCCACATATCGGTCATTCGGGGCCAGAGGAAATCCATCATGGCGAACCTTACGGGTGCTTAAGGCAAATGTGAGGAGAGGGATGTACCAAATTTCATGACTCTAGGTCAAACGTGAGGGGTGTGACCTTTCAAAGTTTGCATTTTCAATCACTTGTTATAGCGCCACCATCTGGCCATTTGCATCAGAGGGTGTAGCCCTTGATCCTTTACCATTATGCAAGGTTGCACCCTCCTTAGCCTTACCATCTCACTGGAATGTTCATGTGAATGTGCCGTTACGGAAGAAGAGGAACAATAACCTGAGATGGCCATGGCATATGGCTTACATCAAACCATTCAGTGACCACTCGTGCCCTGTAGATGGGGGCATTGTCATCCTATGGGGGCATAGCTATGGTAGCCAAAATAATGGCCTGCCCAGCATTTTTATATATGACCCTAAGCATGATGAGATGTTAATTGTTTAATTAACTCAGGAAACACACCTGTGTGGAAGCACCTGTTTAAATATACTTTATATCCCTCATTTACTCAAGTGATTCAATTATTTTCTCAGTTACTGTACCTGTATCTCTTGCTGCACAAGTAGTTTGTTGTATATTTACAGTAAGTCCGTCAACACCGCATACATAGCATGAAACAACATGTATCCCTGATGTAGGCCATGTATTTAAGCAGTATGAAATGAGCCAGAATTTCAGCTTCACACTGTGATGTGCTGTATTGGACTGCCTGGCATGGCAGCCAATTCAAAAAAGAGACACCAACATAAAGAAATAAGTGGAGAAAATGTGCTCTTGAAGCTGTATTACTGGGCTGAGGGCTTAAGCTTAGGGAGTGGGAATGAGGGACAAATTTAGCTCAAGATCTTAGAATAACTAGGTAGGGATAAAGCTTATAAAAAGTGCAAATGGCTGCACTTCTGGACGGTGTGCTTAAGGCCCAGAATGAAGTGCTGACTGTCATGTTTTCAATACAGAGAGGCTTACATAGAAAGGTTTTTTTTTTTAACTAAGAAAGTTTAAGATAAATAGTTTGAATCTTCAAATCAATTCAGAATAAAAGTGAGTTAGAATTGAGCCTGATATCTACGAACCAGAGGTCCACAATCTTTCAGAATCAACAAATCTTACAATACATTCATAAAGATAAGTTACTCTCTTTGTTTTTTACGTTTACTTAACTTACCACTACACATGCTTATATTGCTGAGTTGTGTTGTGCCGTGTTGTAAAACAAAAATGTTTTCTCTCACTCTCCTGTGGCCAAGACAGATGTTCCACAGAAGTTCCTCTCCCTCTGGACCACTGCTATTCCAAAGCTGGGCACCACCTTCCCCAAACCGCTCAACAGAATGATGTCACTATTTTTCTGTTTCTCTCTATACTATCTCCCTGTCTCTCACTCTCCCTCTTTCTCTCTCTACCCCCCCCCCCCCCCTCTCTTTCTTTCTCTCTCTCTCTCCTCTCTCTCTCTGGAGTCAATAGTGTTGCTAGCTGCTGCTCTTAAAGCCATTACCGATATGCTCCGGCCAAGTGTGAAACCTCTGTCTGCTCTTATCAGCAACCCAACTCTCATCAACACCACATTTCCAGTAAATGTCCAGGTTTTTCTTTATTTGCACTATTTTTTACATTGTAGAATAAAAGTGAAGACATCAAAACTATGACATAACACATATGGATTCATGTAGTAACCAAAAAAGTGTTAAACAAATCAAAATATATTTTATATTTGAGATTCTTCAAATAGCCACCCTTTGCCTTGATGACAGCTTTGTACACTCTTGGCATTCTCTCAACCAGCTTCACCTGGAATGATTTTCCATCAGTCTTGAAGGAGTTCCCACATATGCTGAGCCCTTGTTGGCTGTTTTTCCTTCACTGCGGTCTGACTCATCCCAAACCATCTAAATGGTTGAGGTTGGAACCAAAAATATCAAATTTGGACTCCAGACCAAAGGACACATTTCCACCGGTCTAATGTCCATTGCTCGTGTTTCTTGGCCCAAGCAAGTCTCTTCCTCTTCTTGGTGTCCTTTAGTAGTGGTTTATTTGCAGCAACTCGACCATGAAGGCCTGATTCACGCAGTCTCCTCTGAACAGTTGATGTTGAGATGTGTCTGTTACTTGAACTCTGTGAAGCATTTATTCGGGCGCAATCTGAGTCTGGTAACTCTAATGAACTTATCCTCTGAAGCAGAGGTATTTCTGGGTCTTCCATTCCTGTGGTGGTCCTCATGAAGCTGGTTGAGAGAATGCCATGAGTGTGCAAAGCTGTCATCAAGGTAAAGGGTGGCTACTTTGAAAATATAAAATATATTTTGACTTGTTTAACACTTTTTTGGTTAGTACATGATTCCAAGTGTTATGTCATAGTTTTGATGTCTTCACTTTTATTCTACAATGTAATAAATAGTGCAAATAAAGAAAAACCCTTGAATGAGTAATATTCTAAACTTTTGGCCCCCAGTGCATATATTTGATTACCTTGGTTCAATGTAGCTGCTATTTCAAAATAACAAGCATTAAAATATATTTTACATATTAGAAGGCAGTAAGATAAATCAGATTAGTTTAATTAAACTCTATGAACATTTTCATAACAGAGTGAATAAAACATTGGAGTCAATGGAAACACGTTTTTTCTTTGAAAATACAAAGTTATGGAGATTTATGAGCACTTTAAGGACTAGCAGAATTCCATTAACTTACATCTCTATTAGGATCTTTACATAATAAAAGGCAGAATAAAAGATTTAATAAATGGACCTGTCTATAAAGTCAAATGGATTTGGCAAAGGCTGTGTGGGGGGGAAGAGAGAGAGAGAGAGAGAGAGCGAGAGAGAGAGAAAATACTCTGTAACCTATTATAACAAGAGAATAGTGGAGAGCTGTAAGAAATGGATTAGCTAGCAAATTTTGGTTTCAATTAAAAGAGTGAGCTGGCATTGTTCTACTTGGGCTCTTTTGGATAAGCCAAGTACAAAGGGCCTTGACATAGAACAACCTGTGTTGTGTGATAAGTAAAACATTCACTTCATTGTTTAACTTTCAGTTGTCTTTATATAACAAATAAGGGTTAAACACAAGCTTCACATCATGACTTCGATGGTCGGTATGCGGCAGTTCCACATATAGTATTTTGTAGACAGTGCAGAGATGCATCTGTAGGCAGTGAGTACAAAAACAACAGTACAGGGCCTGTAGGCAGTGAGTTGGTTTGGCACTGACATTTCTATGTATGAGCTGCTGTTGAACAGTGGGAGAACCACAGTAGGAGAATGATTTCCAAAGCATCTGTAGGTCCTCTTTCATACAGACAGACAGACAGACAGACACACACACACAGACACACACACACACACACACACACACACACACACACACACACACACACACACACACACACACACACACACTAGCAAATTCCCCCAACCCTTCCCATTGGTTATTCCACCATCATGTTTTAGCCCCAAGGTGGCTAATTTGAAATGTAATAATCTATTTAATCACAACTAATCATTATTGATCCCAATGATTGATCCCATGTTAAAAGCTATTTACGCGGAGGCCCGTGGGCCGGTACGGAGAGAGGGAGAGAGAGAGTGACGGGTATTGCCCAGTCTGTTGTTTATTACTCATTCCACGCTGCCTGCTGCCCTGAGGGCTGGCTTGTTGGGAGATAACAAATAAATGTGTCCGCTGTGAAGGATCGTACGGAATGGCACACAAAAACCGTGCACAAATCCTTACACACACATGCGCACGCACACACACACACACTCCCCTATTTATCTAAAGTAATTAAAACCTACCAGCTGATATGTCAGGCCACATCCTCCTTCTAGCCCGTAGCTCCTCCTGGAGACGTCATCCTGGAGACGTCCTGGTCTTATCAGGACCATATTGATCCCAGTCACAGGAAGTTACGGAATCTGTCTTTATTTTGGGGAGAGATGACAGGACTCTGAAGAGTGTTCTGACAGGATAACTAAATGACTGACTTTCTGATTTTGGTGCATTTTACAGATGGGTAGCAAAAGCATCCAGGGAATCTCAAGAGTCTTTCCTAACTAAGTGATGTCTTCCTGGGCTTGTGTAGGGACGTTTTTCTGCTCTGATTTAGGTAACAAAACCAGAGACCTTCATTCACCTACGCTTAGCTTCTGTTGGCTTTGATTATTGTGCTGGTGTCTACTAAAGACAAGAAAAGACACCCGTATCATTGTTTTCCATCTGAGTTTGTAATTAAAACAGATTAAGGTAAATGATTGGGGAGATTCGTAATGTGATTACTTCCTCAGCTGTAGTATGAAGCAGACATTAGCATCTTCACCTGGGAATGAAGACATGTGACCTTGTAACATGCCTTAATAAATTGGCATTTCCTTATATGGAAGTTTAATTATTTAACAGAGAATGGACTCAAACATGTCATCCACAGACATAGAGATGCATTTACATTAGTGGAGGATCCTCACATGAGCAAGGGGAGGACCATACTCCTCAGTGAATTTCATATATATTCACGTCACCAAATAATTGATTAAAACGCATTGTTTTGCAATGAAGGTCTACAGTAGCCTCAGCAGCACTCTGTAGGGTAGCACCATGGTGTAGCCGGAGGACAGCTAGTTTCCGTCCTCCTCTGGGTACATTGACTTCAATACAAAACCTAGGAGGCTCTTGTTTCTCACCCCCTTCCATGGACTTACACAGAAATGATGTAAACTTCCGGAGGACGTCCTCCAACCTATCAGAGCTCTTGCATCATGAGCTGACATGTTGTCCACCCAATCAAAGGATGAGAGAATAAATCTAGTGCTGAAAGCATAAGCTACAGCTAGCTAGCACAGCAGTGCATAAACTGTGGTGAGTAGTTGACTCAAAGAGAGCAAAAGACAATGAATTTATTCAAAAATGACGTAGAAGCAAGAGACAGAGAGAAAGAGAGCAAGTGAGATCTATTTCGTATTTTTTTCACTTTCATTTTCACTTACTGTACCTATATGTAGGAAAGTGATTTCTGATTATCATAACTCACCACGTACACCACTAGTAAGCTGAGCTTCTCAGTCATTTTTTTCTCCGCCTCACACAAGTCAATGAAGTCTGTTCTTTTTTTTTTTTTTGATCCATTGCATATGATAGTTCCTCAGTATTTGAAAAACCTTTCCAACACTCCCGGTCTTGATAATCACCAAACCGCGGTGTGAAAGAGCAAAATGTCACGACCTGAGGATCCCTTATACATTTTAGTCATTTAGCAGACGCTCTTATCCAGATCGACTTACATGAGCAATTAGAGTTAAGTGCCTTGCTCAAGGGCACCAAGTCAACTCGGGGATTCAAACCAGCTACCGTTACTGGCCCAACACTCTTAACCGCTAGGCTACCTGCCAGTTGAAACGTCATAAAAACAGCTGTCTATCCCAGTCATAATCCTGCATGATAGTGTCATAAAGTGTATTTTCTACAAGTTATTTAAAATATAATGAAAAAACATGACTTTAAGAAACAAACTTTAAAACGAAAGGAAACTTCTTGGCAGGGAAATAACTCATTTGAATAAATGTTTTGACACTCTTATGTAGGTGTCTAACCAACCATAAAATAACGCAATATATGTTACAACAGGTGTAAATATTTGGATCAACCAGTTTGTGCTCAGTGGGCAGTAATGTCATAAAAAATATGAACGTAAGGTTTTATCAAGTTGTAGTTCTGTGTCTTAATTTGACGTATTTCACAGTATAATACAAATTACTCATGTCCACATAGCCTAAATCAACAGTTGTCTTTTTGTTTTTAGCATTCAACACAATCTCCGCCATACCTGGTTGTAACCGCAGCAGCAGAGATATGACATGGCTGGCCCTTTTAATTATGGCATGTGGCACCGTCTCTGGTGCCGTCAGTAGATTATGGAGTGTGTTGCCTTTGTAATTATGGCATATTTTGCCGTATGTCAGCTGTCAGTCAAACTGCACAAGTTAAACCAAAACTAACCTTGACAGTTAAATGTACGTAGGTATGAATTTCCGAGTGGTTAAGGTAAGGGTTAAGGTTTGGGAAAGGATTAAACCAGAAATACAGAAATGACAAAACAAGTGCTAGCACTGGGATGGAACCAGTGATCCACAGAGCTGTAGCTTGCGGTTTAAGGCCATCCTCAACACCCTAGCTCGCCCCGAGCCTACTAGATGGTAGTAGGCGCTCATGTTGCCCCTAGTGGATGGTAGGTAATTGCCATGGAAACGAGGATTAGGCTAAAGTTTGATAGTTTGACAGTTTGGGTATCTAGGTCCAGCAATATGGTCCAGCAGTATGAGGGGTTAGGTGTTGTTTGAGAACCTGGTCACATGAGTAAAAGACAGACAGACAGACAGACAGACAGACAGACAGACAGACAGACAGACAGACAGACAGACAGACTGTTTCTCAGCCTGTAAACCATTAAACCTGCCCTGACCCTCTCTCTTGATAGATCCTCCTTATTCGTTTATTGAACTCAGGTGGCTGTATCCAATCAGTGTCATTGGACTTGCCCAAAATGGCACCCTATTTCACTATATGGGCCCTGGTAGTGCACTATACAGGGAACAGGGTGCCATTTGAGATGCATCCATTGTGTCTCCTCTATGGCAGGCCATCTTAAATCTACTTTCAAAAAGCCTGGATTCCTATTAGCGTCTGAGTAACCGCCTCTGTATTTAATACCATGGGTTTTATGGGGCCGCCAATGTCACTGCATCAGAGGGAGCTTGTCTGTACATGAATCTCTTCATGCCAGGAACCTTCAACCCCATTATCTGGGTGAAGTGCCCTTCCTTCCCTCAGCTATTTGTATCTGCCCATAGTCCCGCACCATTACCTTTCAACTGCCTAATAGCTCTTTAGGCTTCTTTCTGTCTTCTACACATTTTCTCTCTCCTAGCTCCCTTTGTTGCTCAACTTTTTTCCCTCCTCTCCTCACTTCCACTGGAATGCTGGTCAGTCACACTCCAGCTTGGAGTTTGATATTTAAGTATAATATAACTGTCTAATACAACTCAAACTAACATTGGGTACCCAGGCGGTGGCTTGCCGCAGTTTCGTGAGCCCCCCCTCCCGCAAGGTCTGGGCAGCGGGGTTGTGTGGTATGCCAGTGTACTCAGAATTAACCAAGTACTGAGATGATGCCACATTTACTTTAAGATGTATCCTTATGTAAGCAGTAGTCTAAGTTCATCAACCACATTTTAAAAAGTCACTGACTGCTGTTGTATACATAAATAGCTGATTATTTGCTCTGCATAGTTTTCTGTCTGCCTATTCATGCACGGTGGACGTTCAAGTCCCCTTACTTACACAAAGTTCATTCTGGAGGATGATAGAAAAAATAATTGCATCTCTCTGTATGTGTTTAAATAGGATTAACAGTTAGCTTGACACTGTATGTCACATTAATACCAATGTAGTGGGAAAAGGGCAATCAATAATTGACTAGATAAATATTGATCATTATTAATAATACTCCATAGGGTTACACTCGCTGATAAAAAAAAAAGAAATATAAGCGTCATGTGATGACTTATCATCACAGCTCATTAAGCAGGTGTTACGAGGGATGAGAGAGAGAGAGAGAGAGAGAGAGAGAGAGAGAGAGAGAGAGAGAGAGAGAGAGAGAGTGAGACTAAGATGGATAGATAGGGAGACAGAAAGATGGAGAGAGAGAGAGAGGGAGACAGAAAGATGGAGAGAGAATGCCACACCGAGGAGGAGCAGGGGAGAGGAAAATACGCTGTGACATCACCTCTTCTCTGCACTCGGAGGGCGTTGGGAAATTAACTGAGAGCCCATCTCTGTACTAATCTCCAGTAGCTGGTGATGATAGAGATCTAGAGGTCATTACTAGCAGAGCGCTCACTGTGTTACTCCTTCTCCTCTCCTACACTTCTCTTCTCTACTCCTTCTTTCCTGCTCCTCCCCTCCTCTCTCCTCCTCTCCTCTCCTCTCCTCTCCTCTCCTCTCCTCTCCTCTCCTCTCCTCTCCTCTCCTCTCCTCTCCCCTCCCCTCCCCTCCCCTCCCCTCCCCTCTCCTCTCCTCTCCTCTCCTCTCCTCTCCTCTCCTCTCCTCTCCTCTCCTCTCCTCTCCTCTCCTCTCCTCTCCTCTCCTCTCCTCTCCTCTCCTCTCCTCTCCTCTCCTCTCCTCTCCTCTGTTGCTACTGTATCAGTAGTGAAGTGACAGCTAATGAAAACGAATGGCACATTTGTATGTCGTTAGCGGTAGATAAGTAAGTGCTTGGGAACGACAGGTGGATCACTGTGCACACATACAGTTCAGCAGTGATTATTCAGAGGTTAACGACGAGCGTGACATAAGCGTTATAGCTACTCCACATCTCATGTAGACTGGCAGCTAGATTCACTCAGCCGTATAATATTACAGTTTTCTCTTTACAGTCAAATTAAAGGTATTTGTGCCAACAATAAGGTACATTTCCTACATGCTTTTAATGAAACTATACTGAATGTACAACACATTAGGAAAAATATTGATTTGCACCCCCTTTTGCCCTCAGAAAAGCTTCAATTCATCGGGACACGGACTCTACAAGGTGTCGAAAGCGTTCCACAGGGATGCTGGCCCATGTTGACTCCAATGCTTCCCACAGTTGTGTGAAGTTGGCTGGATGTCCTTTGGGTGGTAGACCATTCTTGATGCACACGGGAAACTGTTGAGCGTGAAACATCCATCATACTCTGTTTAAAGGCACTTTAACTTGCCCATTCACCCTCTGAATGCCACACATACACAATCCAAGTCTCAATTGTCTCAAGTCTGTCTTAAAAATCCTTCTTTAACCGGTCTCCTCTCCTTCATCTACACTGATTGAAGTGGATTTAACAAGTGACATCAATAAGGGATAATAGCTTTCACCTGGATTTACCTGGTCAGTCTATGTCATGGAAAGAGTGTTACTAATGTTTTATACACTCAGTGTATATCATACATAATAAAACAGGCATAATGTTACCAGGAAAATGTTGCCACAGTGAAACTAAAGACAGAATATTACGGGGATCCATGAACTGAACCTGTCATCCGCCTGCTCAGAACTATAGGTTTTAGATGACAAGCCTCGTAAATGGGTTATCTAAAATCCAATATATATCGGAAGAAAGATTGCAGTAGGACAGTGCGCTTGACTGTATCTTCCTGATCCATAACTTTCCCATGAACCAGGGGACCATTTATTGTCGATCCTGTGCGAAGGATGGTCTGTCAGTTCAGTGGGAGGGAGTCGGAGCTGCTCTTCTGTTTATTTTCAAATCAATACTCAATTACTATAAGGGAGATCCACTCCCTCACCCCATTTCCAATATGAAATTATAGACTGGAGCAATAACACTAAGTCAAGGCAAGCTAGTGTCCATTAACTCACAACGATAAAGAAGGATAACTACCAGGTGTTTTAAACCAGCTGCCTCTCTTTACACCCCCCCCCCCCCCCCCCCCTTCCTTCCTCCTACACTGTTTTGTTGCCTAATTAATCACTTTGAAAAAGAGCCTTTAGGACGTGACTGATGACCAGAGAAAACAATTTTCCCCCTAAGAGCCTTTTAATTCTAAGTCGGGGGAAGAGCTCATTGACTGAAACTCACAACAACCCATCAATGCTAGTTTTTAATGTACTTCCTCTTTTGTTATTGAGAAGAATGGAGAGGCATCGAAGCCTCCTGCTCCTCTTCATAACTCAAGTAATTGATTCAGTAAATGCCAAACATTTGCCAGAGGATAAAAGTACTGTGGATGGGCAACGGCAGGGTGTAAATTACTCCATTTAGAGCCCTTTGGAGTTGTTTATGATTGAGCAGATATTGAAGTGACTGATTTTGAAAATATAGGCCTGCAAAATATGCCTGAGTGCAAAGTCAAACGTACTGCACCTCTGTTTAGGGCCCACTTGAAAAAACAGTTCCTGTCACATCGGTTGTTGGAAATCCCCCTCTGAAACCTCAAACCTTGGCATCTTGGGTTGCCATAAAATAGATGGGCCATCATTCTTTGGGGCGGCAGGAAGCCTAGCTGTTAGAGCGTTGGGCCAGTAACTGAAAGGTTGCTGGTTCGAATACCTGAGCCGACAAGGTGAAAAATCTGTCGATGTGTCCTTGAGCAAGGCACTTAACCCTAATTTGCTCCAGGGGCTGACCCTGTCGGTAGGCCGTCATTGTAAATAAGAATTTGTTCTTATCTGACTTGCCTAGTTAAATAAAAAAATATATATATTTCATTGTAACACAGAATGACAGACAAGCAAGCCTTGTTCGTGCAGAAGTAGGGTTGTACAAGACTGAAGGCAGAAATCCAGTCTGGCGGGAAACAATGACAGAGGTTGTGTCCCAAATGGCACCCAATACCCTTTATAGTGAATTACTTTTGACAAGGGCCCATTGGGGAATAGGTTGTGGTTTGGGTCGCATCCAGAGGTTTTATTACTGCAGTATTATCATTAGCATCCAACAGCAAGGTGACGATACCATTGACATGGACAAAGGCGTCATGTGACATTGGGACACCTTTGAAAAGGCTGTGTGTTTTAAAGAGGATAAACAGAACAGAGCATGGATAGAGAGAGTGGTTACCTAAGGGAAGTAAAGACCTTTGTCACACTGACAGAAAGAGAAAGAACGAGAGAGAGACAGAGAGAGCGAGAGAGATACAGAGAGAGCGAGAGAGCGAGAGAGAGAGAGAGAGAGAGAGAGAGAGAGAGAGAGAGAGAGAGAGAGAGAGAGAGAGAGAAAAAGGGCAAAGTTAACACTTTGGCCTAGTCACACATCCATCAGCCATGTGATCTGCTGCTCTGTTGACAGAGGTGGACTGGGACCAGAAATCGTCCCTGGCATTTCGAACACAGCGGCCCATTTCTTTCCCCATTATGAGCCAGATAATGATCATTTTTAATTAGCCTGATAATTATATAGTTAGACAGGCCCACTGGGCTAAATATGGACCAGCCTATCTTGCATTTATTCAAAATGCCAGTTGGCCAATCCGCTCGTCTGTTGATATTAAATGGGGGGATGCCATTGTACTCCCTTTACAAAGTCCTTAGGGTCATTTATATTTGACAGTCCTTCTAGCAGCATACATTTTCTAGAATGCTGTATGAATTCAGCACATACATTAGAAGCAGATAGAAATGTGTCAGATTTAACTACACTCCCCTACATATTTATTTCAACAGTGGAGCATATTTTTTTTTACATTTGGCTCTATACACCAGCATTTTGGATTTGATATCAAATGTTACAGAATGTCACATTTTATTTGAGGGTATTTTCATACATATATGTTTTACCGTTTAGAAATGAAAGCACTTTATGTATCCAGTCCCCACCATTTGAAGGTGTTATAAGTATTTGGACAAATTCACTTAGAGTGTATTCAATTTAGTCAAACGTGTCGTATTTGGTCCCGTGTTCCTAAAGTTAGCCAGAGATAGGACAGAACAGCTAGGCACTACAAGAAAATAATTTGCCCTATATCAAGGTTCACACAACACAACATAAGGCATAGCATTCAGTGTGATACACTTCACTTACTGACGGGTATGTTCAGTATATAACAGCATATTATGTGCACTGTTTAGGAGCAGCAAAACAGTGAGTGAATAGTCCTTTTTTCCTTATAATATTGAATATAAACAATTGTAAAGAGTAAATCACCATGATTGGGATCCATGTTTCAGAATATGAGTGTCATAGTTATTTCTGTCCAAATAACATTGTCAGATTCCATACTTGTGAAATTATAACCATTGATGACAGGTTTCTATACTGTATACAGCTGCATATAACAGTCATTACAGGATTTCGCATAGATTTTATGTGATATTTGCAGAAAAAAATGCTTGATTTTGTAGCAGCAATTCTGATATTTTGCATGGCGCTATGCAATAAATTTCACCAATTTGTTTGCGAAATTGTGCTGACCAGGGAAAGTGTGGCTTGATTGAACTATATAATACGGTA